>VDFB02000009.1:44301363-44414546 GCA_007258455.2 Sequoia sempervirens
TAGTGGTTGTATAGTTTATCTAGTATATGGTAACTTGTGTGTTTAAAACATCTTTTCAACATTTTATAACCAACTATCTCTCTGTTTTCTATCAAAAATCGATCTTATAAGTGGATGTTCTACCAAATTTTCATCCTAAATACTCTTAAATCATTTATTATCTAACATCAATCATTGTTAGTGCTAGAATCTCATTTCAGTGTATCTTTTATCAGCTCAACAATTTTATCCTCTACATCAGTGGTTTTTTCATAGGTATAAATCTTTTATTTTATCAATTCAAATATTTTATCACAAAGTGGTGGTTTTGTGACCTTTGTTGTGGGTTCCATCTTTAGGTATAATTTCTACATTTTTTCATATTTTAGTGTATACATATTCATAATAATAGTTATTCCTATATTTAATTGGTTCCATAATTTTTTAGCTTGACGACATAGTTACTATTACTTTTAATCATTTATGTTGATCATTATGTTACCTAACCCCCTATTTTTGCAACTTGTAATCACTTTTCAAAGAAAAAATAATAAAAACTATTAACATTTTGTTTGTAATTTTTTTGTCGAAGACCATTTTATCACTAATATAGGCACACTTCAATTTATTAAGGGGGGTTAACCATTACATGTTGTGTTCATGAGGCCTACATAAGTGTATGTTCTCTCCTCATACCCTTGGTTGATCTTGGAGATCAAAAGATTAAGTTGGTCTCTATTTTTTATCATTTTACCTAAGGAACCCAACGTGTGTATGTTTTCCCCTCGTGCTTCACATGATCTTGGGTGACCAAAATCACTCGATCATTCCTTCTAGGGTACCTACCTATGGATTTAATCACCCTAGGGGATGACCTCAACTCTAGTGTTTTGATGGAATATAAAAAGTGAGGGGTGAATCAAAAGATGCATGTCTTGGAAGTGTAACTTTGTTAATCCAGCTAAGCCCCCAAGAACTTGATACCTTGGTTAAGTGATGCTGAAGATTGGTTTATTGTCTCCTCCTAGCTAGTTAGAATTATTTCCTTTCATCTATGGACTAGGCCCCATGTACCCTTGAGGTATATTAGAGATATCCTAGAAACCTCATAATAGCCTAGATATAACATTTCCATCATCTCTTAGTGTGGTGCAAGGGAAGAAGAGTACTCCTAAAGTTACTCAAGATATTCCTTTGATTGTTGCAATAGAGTTAACCTTAGGTGAAGCCTTTGGCCATCCTTAGTAATAGATCTCATACAACACAACACTCCCTAGTTATTCCTCACTTATTATATGGTATAATATTTATGTTATGGGCATGTATTAGGTGATTAACCTACTTGAATAAATAATAGGTTGTTTTTATGTTGGAGTGTCTTCATTACCAAAACCCATGCAACCCCTTTAATCCAAAAATCCCAGCCATTTTCATGTTAATTGAGTATGATTATTTTCAAACATTATCAAGGTCAAGTTTCCTAATCCACCTAATCCATAACCTTAACCATCCCATCCAAACCTATCTAATACATCACCTTAACCATCCATTTCCAACTCATCAAATCCAACCAAAGGGAATTAATCCCCTTCCTCTATTTATTTCATCCTAATCATTTTCCTCTAATATATTCTAATCTAAAACACCCTTCTAATAATTTTTCCCTCCTCATAACATAATCTATTCTAGTCCAAATATCATTCTTTTAATATTTTCAATCCATCCTATAAAATTTTATTCCAATCATACTTATAATCCTTCATCCTAATCCTTTTTATTTAATTATTTTAAATCAAGTATCAACTAATCCAATCAAAATCTCTTCTTCCTTATCCATCCTCATCTAATCAAATCATATCAGCTATTTCTAATTCTAATCCTTAATCATATCCATCCATCTCACCATTTTTATCCAACCATCAATATGTAAATCAAAATAAACCCCCATCATTAATCAAGACCTTAATCCAATCTAATCCAACCATCAAATCATCCCTTTCTTGAGAACTTAGTGTGTCCTAAGTATAGAAATCAAATCAAAACCATCTCTTCTCAAGGTCTTGATTCTTGACCCATGTCATTCATCCCATTATTCCCAATTTTTTTATCCCTTCTTCCTTTCATCCCTTCATCTTCATTTATTCCATCATCCTAAGGTCCTATATCTCCCTTTATCTCATCAAACTTTTGAAATCCCTTTACAAGTCATAGAGCAACGTATCCATTTAGACCCTAACACATTTTTCACTTGTTTTATGATTACATTCAAATCTTAATCAATGTATCCATCCAACCCTTAGCGTATCAATCACATAACCCAACACATGTCATAAATCTATTTTTCTCTTTTATTACATATGTTCATGCTTTGGTATATGTGTCCTATCTTTCAATGAATCTATTCCATTATGTGACTCTCCAATTTCATGGATCCCCAATATTATTCATCTCATCCAATCCAATCAATAAACTTCATCCTAGTCTAAGCTTAATCTAAATTCTAATATGAGCTTTACTAAACCAAACTTAAGATTTTTTATATTGAAACAAATCTTAAGATATTTTCTTGTATTTTCCTCTGATCCATTCCATTTCTCTTCTAATCACCTCTTCCCATATAATCTCATCTTTCACACCCATACCACTCATAAAATGATCATCATGAATATATTTTATTTTTAGTATTCTCCTCTTCCTAACCATTCCAAAAATTTATTTGATACCAATGATGATGATAGCCTTGTTGATCAAGACAAGTATGAAATTGATCCCCTTGATACCATCCCATGAACAAGATTTCCCAAGCTTCCACCTCTCACCCATCCATAATAAAATTCCTTTTGACCAAGCAATGAATATCATAAGCTATCTCATCACACCTCGAAACATATCTATTAGTCACCCTTATGCTACCTTTGACAAGGTAAATCCATCCCCCATCCACATCTATCTCTTATCAATCACCTACTTATACTTCCCATCTAGCATCCATACCTATATATTCTCCCCCATCCATATCCCAATCTTCATCTTTGTACAACAAAACCATTACAAGTCTGTCACAAATCCAATTTCCTTATCCCATTATCCACCAATCCATACTCCTAATCCTCCATCTAATCCTAATCCTCCATCTTGGCCTAAACCATACAAATATTTATCTCCCAAATTCCTTCAAAGAATCCTAGTAAAATAACCATAACAAAATACAAATCACAAGGTTGTGGGTTCATGTCACCCCACTCAACCATCAAAGTTTTTCATTGATGAGGCCTAAAGAGCACACACTTATACTCAGATTGGGGCTGAATTAGTATAAGATGAAATTTTAATTATTTTAATTTAACAACCACAATAAAAACAATCACACAAGATCTAACAATTAAGAGACACAAGATTTGTGTGGAAACCCTTTTGGGAGAAAATCACAGAAAAAGGATTACTTGGATCTACTATCCAAATCCATCCTCAATATAAAAAAATGCTTACAATATTTTGTAGGTGTCAACCCACTAGAATCCCCACTGATAAGAACCAACTTAGCAAGAGACACCAATCTCTTTTATTAGGAAGCACCAACTTCCAAATAAATAAATTTTTCATCTCGTTAAATATGTCTTCTTCAATGAAAGACAATCACTTTAATTTCCTTCACAAAAATCTGCCTTGATAAAATATTTATTTTCTCTCCTCATAAATTATGCTTGTGTTTGAATGATATATACTTTTTATTTCACACTTACTTCTTCCAACCACACTTCTCATTCGTATTTTATACATTCTCATGTCTCTTGGAAGGAGTGTTATTTCTCCCAAGGGAGATGACCTCTCCAAGGGTGGAGTCTATCTCCAAAAGGTGGCACCACTTTTCTTTTTTTAAAATATTTTTAGATAATTTTCCTTTTGTGATATACATTGGTTGGCCCATTTTAAATATTAATTTATTATTTTAAATTACAAGGAGGGAACCAAAATAGAGGAGGGTTGGTCAAAATTTCATAAGGATCATATGCATGTCTTTAATGTCTTAAAATGGTGTGATTTTCCCTTGAATATTGGATATTTTAAACAAAAAAAAATTGGTTGTTTAGACAACAATTAGTGGCCTTTGGCCTTAATACTTTGAATACAACTTATTTCTTTGAATTCTCTCCCATATTTGACATCAATTAAAATATTTCCAACAAGGCCATCATCTACCCAACACCTATCATTCCACTCCAAAATATTAGCATACTTCAATTCAAATATCCCACTCTTAGTACCATCCAACCCTCATCCCATTAACCTCATGAATCCCCTATCCCTCCATCTACCTGACCTAAGGAGTCTATCCAACACTCCTCTCACATACTTCTCTTATATACACAAACCTCAATATTCCAAGATCATGTTCCTAAGCATAATAAAACATCCCAAAACCAAATCAAGATCCTACAATTCCATCTAATACCCTTCATGATCCCTTTCCACCTCCTACCCAAACCATCACAACACTATCACCTTATATTATTGGTCCTCTTACCTTCACATGTGGTGGTTCTATTATAGTAAAGGAACAGCTCATCCACCACCAATCCTCGTCCACATAAAAATGGACTTTCATGTTTCTTTAAAAATAAATATCCTTTTATAAACTAAATTATCAAGAACACGAACTATCAATTCCAAGGCTTAGGCCTTCATGAGAAAGATATATTGAAGTCATTCCATATAAAACAAAATCCATGTTCACAAGGTCTTGGTTATTCATCTCAAGGAAACCAATCTAAAAATGTTTTTATCTCTTAGCAACCAAACATGACTTCTTCCAAAACCATAATAGGTGTTTCCCATCATTTCTTTAAAATATTTATCACCATCCCCTCTTCTCCATAATACCCACCCAAAATAACTATCATTGTCCCTCCTTCATCCTCTAAATATATTTTGGGTCCCTATGTTCCATAATCCATGATAACATATCCTTCACCTACCAAATTTATTTTGATCCCTGATATTCTAAAATCCCATCATTCATCTCATGCTACTCACCCCCTCATCCACTAATCCTCTATACCTATCACCCATCATAAACATCACACTCCTACAATCCCCAATTAGGATCAACAAAGGAAACCATCTATGCACCCCATCCACCATACCCCCATCTATCTTCCACATCATCAATCTTCTCACACCCATGACATTTCTATTAGAATTAATTTGGATTCCAAATAAAAAATTCATAAACCAAAACATATACCTAAATATAGCGATCAACATGAACCCACAAAAAAGGAATGTTAAAACAAAGAAAAAGTTGATCCAAAAATACAATAAATCCCAAAGGTCACAAAGGCCCACCAAATCAAAACTAAAAACCATGTGAATCCCAAAGAACAATGCATCCAAAATCTAAATCCAAAATGGCATCCAAATTTGATAATCCAAGAGCTAAGCATACCTATCACCCATATTTTGAATCTATTTTGCGTCTCTAAGTTCCAAAATCCACTATTATATGCCCTTCATCATCCCCAAATCCTACTTCCACCTCTCATCTAATGCTTCAACACTCGTCATGGCATGTACTAATGTTGGTCCTAACAAAATTCCCCCATGATACTTCCATCCACATATTTTCCAATGTCTCATCCCTTATCCCACCTATCTCCCCATCAAACCCTTCTAATTCATTCCTTTGCATATTCCACCCATTATAACAAGGTTGTACCAAGATCTAGTAATCACTTCCAAATGGACACCTATCACCTTAGTATGAAATTAAATGCTTGAAAATCCTCATCCACCTAATCCTTCCTCCTCTTATCCAACATCCATAAAAAATCCCCAAAATTAAGAAAAAAATATGTCCAATGGTGAAAACCTAGCAAATAAGTTCCTTGGGAAAATACTATTACCTTAAATTCATTCCTCGCTCTCAAAATTGACATCCCCATTCAAAATTTTGGTTGTATTAAGCCAGGTTGTGTTTTATGAAGTGTTGCTAACTTGGGCAATGATTTCACTAGTTCATCTAACTTCCCCTTTTACTGCCCTTCATTAAGTTGTTCTTTATTTTCTCACAGACAGTGTTTTATGGAATTGGTGTAACTTCCTTAACACTCTAAGTCTTCTGTTTGGAAGGTCGGCGGTCCATACTTGAGGTTCGTGAACTAGTTAAAAAGACCGCTAGCAAAAAATCTTTCAAGTCGAGTGGGAGTTCAAGTGGTTTCCAAAACTATTGGCAGTGTTTTGCTTAGTTTTGTGAACTTCCTGTTTTACTGCCCAAGAGAATTTTTCAAAAGAAATTAAGGGAACAATAGTGCAGTTTGTTTTGTTAATACGTATTCCAATTTTAAAAAGAAAACCCATTGATGCAAGAATGAATATAATTAGATGCCATCAAAAGTACAACAGGTTAAATTGAAATTAAAGATAGAATTGCTCAAAAAAGAATGCCAACATCAGAGATACAAAACATTGTAATTTTATTATATATATATATATTGGTGGCATTACAAAATTTTCTATTCGATTACAAAAGCTGAGGAACATCAAGATGAAATTTTCTTCAAGCACACAGGGAAAACATGAGCACACAGATTCCTTCCACCACCACCTGGAGGCATTGTATCTGGGCGAGTGATAGTTGATTTTCATGAGACTGCAGGAATTAGGCAAACAACCCCATGTCGTTCCTCGCCAGCCTCACACAGAGAAGGGTCACAACTTCCTCAGTGGCTTCATTTTGAGTCATAGTCACAATGTAGATGGTGTCACCAACCAGTCCACTTTGTGGATAGTTGTTGAGACCAGAAATGGCTACATTAATTCTATGATGAAACTTAGGCCTAACCAGGTACTTCGCTGCTCTCATTCCCTACTCTCGAAGACCAAAGGTATGAATGACAGTATACACAAAATGCTCAAGGAGTGTAGCATTGTGTACATGCACCTAATTCAAAAATGCTTCTCCCAGTATATTGAACAACACCTCCTCTTCTATCTCACTCTGGATGATGAAGACTTCTTTCAATTGGTCATAAAATCGTCTGAAGAGGGGACTACACTCGATCTCCTCAATGATGATGAATTCATTCATGGACACCCTGTTTCTCTAAGCACTCACCATGTTGGATACTAAAGGATGGTGAAATGTGGTAGTTCCTATTGAATTTATAGAAGGTTGGTGAGACATTTGAGCTGAAGATTGATCAAGATGATAGGATGGTAATGTGGTCAAAATTAACTGTTGATGTGATCAGGATTTAATTTATATTCCCAATTGATCTTCTAGTTTGATAGTTAGCATGTGTGATTCCATTGCACCTTTGAAATAGTTATTTAATGCTCAGTTTGTGAAGCATGCTAATTGCACAAGAATATACGGCCATGGGGTAAGAATTAAAGCAAGAAATTTTTGGTTACCTCCTAATGTCATTGGTGATGTAATCATTCCATCCATTCATTATTTCTCGACTATTTATTTTCAAGATGGACAATTAAATGACAAGAAAGTGTTACTATGTTTGGAAAATGATTAGTAACCATCAAGAAAGGAGAAGGACCCCTACATCTGGGAGGAAAATGACCCAGTTCGGGTCTGATTCCTAAAGAATGCACTATGTTGTAGTTAAGGGAGGAACATTTTATTCTACTCTAAATTCAATTCATGTTGCAATAACTCATAATTTGTGAGTTGTGGGGAATGACCCCATAGTGTAACGGCAAGTTGCAAGCAATAGTGAAACTACTATCCAATGTTCAAATCCCACCGGTGGATAGTGGGACGAATGCGCGTCGATCACTGTTCAAAGATCAGAGAACGGTGGAGTGGATTGTGCTCAAAGGTTAGAGGAGGATGGAAGAATATCGAGCACTACTGCGGGGTCAAATTTAGTGGGAACATTGGAGAAGTGGAGTTGGTTGGGGTGTTTAGATGGAGGATTGACGTCGGGTCTTGTAGGGAGCTTGGCGGGAATGCAGGAAAGCAAAGAAAATAGAGGAATGATGTCATGTCTTGCAGGGAGCTTGGAAATAATGCAAGCAAGTGTAGCAGATGGAGGAATGATGTTGGGTCCTACAGGGAGTTTGGTGAGAATGTAGGTAGGCATAGCAACAATCAAGGGATATGGAGGGTAACAAATCAGCGGCCGCCGAAGATGATGAGTTTGGCTAGTTGTAGGTGTATCGACAGAGGTACACTGGAGGAATATGAATGGAAGGGATGAGGTCCCTTGAATGTGGCCTCACTAGTTCATAGCTCCAATCAAAAGCAATCCAAGTGTTACCCCTTAGCAACAATTCATCGAACAAAAAAAAATTGTAAGTTGTGATTTTTTAATGTAATGTTGATCATACTAACCTATGTGTCAAGTGTGTAATAGGAGTATATTTTCTGTGTAAAATCTTTCCTACTGCATTTAATTCATTTATTTCAATTATGAAGCTTTTCTATTTCATTTACATCAGTCATTCATCATTTTGGTATGTGTGCTAGTTGATTAATAACTCTTAAATTTTGCTTTGCATTAGCATTATTTTATGGGCTAATGTTTGTCACCTTTATTTCTTTCTAGTTAAAAGCATATTAATTATCCTTTAAATCATACAAAGGAGCTATACCTCTAAAATTCAGATAAAATTCACAAATGTAATTGTGGTGTTTCTGGAGCTATTAGCAATTTGGCCCTAGTGCATTACAGGCTAAAGAGTTGATAATTTTAAATATATTTCTTAAAGGACAATCCATTTGCTAACATATTTTTGGCAACTCTATTAGGGAAGGATTATAATTTTGGATAAGTCACCATCATTTCATGCAACAAGATGGTACTTCCTCATAATAATGTGTTTCTTGTACTTCAACTTGATTTAGATTGGATGCAGGCAGAGCGGGAGGATATAATATCACAATTAAATACGCTTGCTTGGAGGTATAGAAGGAGTGCATTAGATTATATGCAAGCCAATTTTTTGGAGGAAGAAGAAGAAGAGCAGGCTCAACGTCCACCTAGACCTATGATTAAACACCCTCCAAGGTTGATTTTTGAGTATTACGATGACCCACCCTGCCATCCCAATCCACGCCCAAATCAACATCCTAATCAACATCTGAATTAGCACCCTAATCAACCATAGAATCACCCTCTAGCTCAATCACCACCTAGGTGTGCCTTTATTTACTATGTTAGGAGTTGGTGACTCTAAATTATACCTATGGCTTCAATTCCTTGGGGTAACTATATTGGACCTTTTTCCCTATCACAATGCAATGACTTGCCACATGGATCTAGGAAAAGATTCCCAAAATTCTCTAGTAGAGGCACACAAGATCTAGAGGAACATGTTTTGGCTATGACTGCTGCAAGTGGAATCCTAGGAGTTTAAGAAGAGGACATCTTCGTAATAATTTTTGTTGATAATCTAGTTGAAAAAGAAACCAAATGGTTTAGAGGATTAGAGAAGGGTTGTATAACTAGTTGGAATATCCTTCACAAAAAAAAATTACAGCACTTCAAAGGTCATATTGATGTTTCTACTTTTCTCTGACAGTTCTTTCAAATTATGAAGAAAAGAAAAGATCCTATGAGGGATTTTGTTTATTGTTTCAGTCAATCTCTTCGACAGATTCCTACACCAAAACAACCAAGTAAAATAATTCAATTCCATGTATGTACTTCCACCCTTGACCCTGATGGCCAGCTCGTTTTAAAAAGAGATTAAATCTTTGGGATTGAATAGGCTTAGATTGAAGTAGTGAACATTGAAAACAACTCAATTGTGGTGGTAAAATGGAAGCTTGATGATGCTACCAAGCTTGTTATTAATCGCCCACCACCTGTCTATAGTTTCTCTAGATTCCCAATTGTTACAAACCACCCCCGTCCTACTACTGATAAAATGAACTTGACAATATTGAATGACATACAACCCCTACATGAAAGGAACAAGGATGAAAGAAAGGAAAACCAGTGTTAGTATGCCAAAGCATATAGTTTAAACACTTCAATTGAACTAGAAGATAACATCATCTCGTCAAGTGATGATGAAAAATTTACACCACAAGGAAGGTATGCCCCCACATTTCAATTTACTTCTCCATCCTTTCCTGAGGATAATTCACCTCCTTGTAGTTCTACCAAAGAAGATCAAATGTCATATTCTCTTTTCATTCCAAAATATGAGGCCTTTACCTTTGAAAATATTGCTAATGAAACTGTATGTGCAATTGAGAAAAATAATGAAGATCCTTCAAGCGAAAACACCAATGGTGGGGTAAAGTGGTTGATCAATTCAAATCCCCTGTTCATTTTTGATGAATTTGAAATTCATGATAATCTTATGTTTAAAGATCTAGATTTTGGTTTACCAGAATTGTCAACAAAGGAGGTTTTTTGTTTTTCAGTCGAAAGTAAAGGGGAAGATTTTGCAGTGATGAAGGATTGAAATGCAAGAGTTAAAAGGTAGTCATGATGATAAGGTAATTTCTTACAAAATTCAGAGTTACATTGTTGTGGAGGGTGTGAAAGATTCAAATTTGTTACAAGGGTGGGAGATTATTCCAATGATGAAGTCTCAAGAAGTAGCCAGAATTTTTTTGGAGACTATTTGCATTGGGAGGAGGTTTGTGATGAAAAATGGTTATTTGGGAACATTGAAATTGGTGGATTCTTCTTCTGCAGCGCCTATGTTTGGATAATTCTGATTTTTGCATTACTTCAAAAGCTGCATGCATTAACAGGCCTTTTTAGGTTTGGATCATTCTTCTTACAACCTGTCAATGGTTTTGTGTGAGTGGTTCCTTTCTCTCTCCTTGGTAGGTGCCATCCTACCCTATACATAGTTTCCTTTTGGTGTGTCACTTTTGTTGTGTTTGCTTGGGTTTTGGGTTTTGGTTTTTGTCCCTCTTCTTTGCTCGACTCTATTCCCAATGGATATAGGACTGGTCATAATTTATTTGGGTTCCTTTCTACATCCTTTTCAGTCCTTGTCCCTAGTCAAAGCCACTGTTACCTTAATTTTGGTCCTCGCTCCCAAAATTGACATCCCCATTCAAAAAAAAATTTAAGTCTTAAGTCGTATAGTGTTTTATGAAGTGTTGCTAACTTGGGTGGTGATTTCACTAGTTCATCTAACTTCCCCTATTACCGCCCTTCATTAGGTTGTTCTTTATTTTCCCACGGGTGGTGCTTTATAGCATTGGTGTAACTTCCTGAACACTCTAAGTCTTCCATTTGGAAGGTTGGCGGTCCATACTCCAGGTTCTTGAACTAGTCAAAAAGACCACCAACAACAAAGCTTTCATGTCGAGCGAGAGTTTAAGTGGTTTCTAAAACTATCGGCGGTGTTTTGCTTAGTTTTTTGAACTTCCCATTTTACCACCCAAGAGCATTTTTCAAAAGAAATTAAGGGAACAACAGTGCAATTTGTTTTGTTAAGGCATATTCCAGTTTTAAAAAGCAAACCCATTGATGCAAGAATGAATATAATTGGATGCCATCAAAAATACAACAAGCGAAATTGAAATTAAAGATAGAATTGCTCAAAAAAGAATGCCAACATCAAAGATACAAAACGTTGTAATTTTATTATATATATATATATATTGGTTGCATTATAAAAATTTCTATTCGATCACAAAAAATAGGGAACATCAAGATGACATTTTCTTCAGGCACATAGGGCAAACATGAGCACATGGATTTCTTCCACCACCACCTAGAGGCACTCTATCTGGGCGGGTGACAGCAGATTCTCATGAAACTGTAGGAATTGGGCAAACAACCCCATGTCATTCCTCACCAGCCCCGCATAGAGAAGGGTCACAACTTCCTTAGTGGCTTCATTTTTAGTTGCAGTCACAATTCAGATGGCGTCACCAACCAGTATGCTCCATGGATAGTTGCTAAGATCAATAATGGCTAAATTAATTCTATGATGAAACTCAGGCCTAACCAGGTGCTCCACTAAGTATCTCATTCCTAGTCTCGATGACTAGAGGTATGAATGACAGTATACATAAAACACTCGAGGAGCATAGCATTGTGTACATGCACTTGATTCATAAACGTTTCTCCTAGTATATTACATGACACCTCGTCTTCTATCTCACTCTGCAAGATGAAGACTTCTTTCAACTGGTCAGACAATCATCTAAAGAGGGGACTACACTTGATCTCCTCAATGATGATGAAGTCATTCATGGGAACTTCGTCACTCTGAGCACTTGCCATGTTGGATATTACAGGATGGTGAAATGTGGTAGTGCATGTTGAATTTATAGAAGGTTGGTGAGACATTTGAGTTGAATATTGATCAAGATGATAGGATGGCAATGCAGTCAAAATTAACTGTTGATGTGACCAAGATTTAATTTGTATTCCCAATTGATCTTCCGGTTGGATAGTTAACACATGTGATTCCATTGCACCTCTAAAATGGCTATTTAATGCTTATTTTGTGAAGCATGCTAATTGCACAAGAATTGATGACCACGAGGTAGGAATTAAAGCAAGAAATGTTCAGTTACCACCTAATGTCATTGGTGATGTAATCATTTTGTCCATTCATTATTTATTGACTATTAGTTTTCAAGATGGACAGTTAAACAACAAGAAAGTGTTACTATGTTTGGCAACTGATTAATAACTGTCAAGAAAGGAGAAGGACCCCTATATCTGGGAGGAAAATGACCCAATTTAGGTCTAATTTCTGAAGAGTGCACTATGTTGTAGTCAAGGGAGGAACATTTTATTCTACTCTAAATTCAATTCATGTTGTAATAACTCATAATCTACGAGTTGTGATTTTTGAATGTAATGTTGATCGTATCGACCTATGTGTCAAGTGCGTAAAGTAGTATATTTTCTGTGTGAAATATTTCCTAGTGCATTTAATTCATTATCGCAATTATGAATATTTTTTATTTCATTTACAATAGTCATTTGTCATTTTCATATGTGTGCTAGTTGATTAATGACTCTCTTAAATTTTGCTTCACATTAGCATGATTTTTATGGGCTGATGTTTGTCACCTGTATTGCTTTATGGTTAAAAGCATATTAATTATCCATTAACTCATATGAGGGATTTGTACCTCTAAAATTTAGAGGAAAGTCACAAATGTAATATTGACATTTTCGGAGCTATTAGCAGTTTGGCCCCAATGCATTACGAGCTAGAGAGTTGATAATTTTAAATATATTTTTTAAGTCCAATCCATTCACTAACAAATACCATGATTAAAACCTAGAAAACATGTGTCATGTGTAAATCCCTCCATGCATTTACCCTCTCCACTTGAGGTAAACTTTCTTATTGTTACATATCCATCAATCACTCCATCCATGGGTCTACTTAACCTATCCATCATATCTTATCCATTCCAATTTATCCATCCTTCTTTTGATCTTGATAAAAATAGGGGTAACTATCCATACATTCTTTTGACACCTTTCAACATATACTCCCCCATTACACATTTCATACCTCTATCCTCCTATCCTTCCATCCTTCCTCCCCTCCAATCCATACATTTTATCCACCCACAATGTGTATACCCTCCATACTCATGCTTCCCACCATCCAATCCTTCCACACACCTTCATATCCCTTATCCTATCATCCCTCTTATTGTGAGCATCCTAGTGCCTCATCGTATATGACATATCTAGAGTGGTTAATCTTATTCCTCTATGAAATAGTCCTTGTAGATCATTTAAACCCTCCATACATCCAATAATTCCTCTCAAACCCTATCCAAAAGCTTCATATCTCCATCCCATAATCCTTTCATCTCCCAATCCTTCTCTCCCTATCCTCCATCCATCAATCCCTCCTACCACTTCATCCCTTAATCACATAATCCTTCCATATCTCTATCCTCCATCCATCAATCCTTCCTACCACCTCATCCCTTCATCTCATAATCCCTTGTTATTGGTATCTATCTATTGTATAAAATTATTGATAAGAAGGTCACCATTAAGAAAATCTTTTTTTCAAAGGTTTGGTAAAAATCTACAAAAAAGATAGATAACAATAAAAAAAACTTGAAGAGGGAAGGTTTGTGGGCATGGTGGCACTCCCATTGGGAAACCAAACCAATCACCATGTGGAAGCCAAAGCTGCATTCATCAACATTAAGTTTGTGCTGGACAAGGGCTACTCCAAGCTTTGGGTCGAGGGAGATTCTCTCAATATTGTTAACTACCTACTTAGCATTCAGACGCCAAGTTGGACAATTGAACAGTTGATCATGGATTCTATTATGATGCTAAGATCTTTTGAAGAAACTCATGTCATGCATATTATAGGGAAGGAAAATCCCTAGTGGATTTCTTTGCAAATAAACTTGTCAGACTTCATAAGTTTAAGGCATGGGAGAAGTACTCTCTCCTTCTTGAGGATGCCAAGCTTTTATTACAAAATGATGGCTATGGTTAAGCTTGTAATCTGGGATGTTCATGCTATTATTGTTGGTATTATCATCGCACACTTTGTGGGCCATCTTTTGACTGCTTATGATTTAGGGATTATTTCTCTTCTAGGGTTTCAATTTATGGTGATAGTGGATATGGGGGGTGATTGGAGCATAATTGAACCTTTTTCCTGTGAAAAATGGAAGAATAAGCACAAAATATAGATAATTTTAGAGCATGGGAATTTCATGCCCTATCTGGAAAGGCTCCATGGCCATGACCCCAAGGCCTCTATGGATTTTATCCGCTACTGGTATGATAGAAGGTTACAGGTTAAGGGGATGGAATTTGTGATCAATGAGGAATTTATTGCCTCCATTATTGGTGGATGGCCAAAAAAATTTCAAGGAAAGAAAGAGTAACAATGACGCCATGGACCAGTTCTTCAAAGAAAATGAATGGAAGAAGTTGATTAAGATGCCCTCATGTTGTTACGATCAAACTTCTCTAAAGCATATTTGGGCTGATATTGTGGAGTTCATTATACGGTATGTTACCCTAGACGGTTAATATACTACTATTTTAGGGTACCATTTCACCCTGCTGAATCATTTTAGACAAGGGTTACATGTTTTGTTTCCTTTCTTTCTTTTGTCGATGTTGGAAGTGTCGGTCTATGCTCATTTGAAGAATAGAAGGGCTCTTGTTCTTCATGAGGGCCTCATGCTACTCATAATGGATCATGTGAGAGCCCATACTCCTGCCAAGTTAGTTAAAGGAAAGGAGAAGGCTATAAGTGAGGAATCGCTCTCAACTGGTTCGGAGACTAGTGTTGATGGTGAAGTTGAATGGAATTAGGAGGAGGAGGGTGGTTCTTCATCCCCTTTGACGGCCCCCCCTAAAAAAAGAAAGAAGGGGCGCCTTAAGAGGAAGAGTGCCTCTAAGAAGCTCATTTTGCAAGAGTTGAATTCCCGTGGGTCCCCTTCTACTAGAAATGACACTGATATCATCTCTAGTGGATCCCATTCCAAAGAGGACAATGAGCTTCATGGAAAAGATTCTAGTGTGGATGGCCATAAGGAGAAGGTCCTATCTGATGATGCAGAGGTTAAGGAAGCCAAGGAAATGTCATGAAGAGCATCCAAATGAATTGCAAAGCTAAAAAAATAGTGTGTGAAAGGTGGTATGAAGGGTAATAAGGCTCCAAGTAAGGAGAATGGTGTTGAGGAAAATGTTGTTGAAATCAATGATTCCCCTATTCGACAATCGCCCAATGTGGAGCTATCGGGTGAGAGGTCGTTGCATGAGGACGAGGGGGTGAATCCAAATATTAGAAATCCTAAGTTGTTGAAGGTTAATCCTCTCTCTAAGGATTTATCATACCTAAATGATGACAATACTTCCATGTTTGAACTTCTGGATATGGCTCATTCAAGGGCCATGTGCACTTTTAAGCTTTCCAAGTGGGTGTTGCAAGAATTTAATAAGGTAAATATTAAGATCAGGGGTCTGAAAGAGAATATGCAAAGCATGCTAAAGGGTTCTTCTTTGGATATTCTGATTAAGAAACTAGTTGATTTAGAGTGCTCCTTTATGGACTTCAAGACCCTGTGTGAGAATTTTCTTTCTAATATGGAGGAAAAGATTAATGAAACAAATGCAGACATCAAGAAATTATTGCAGGTCAGTCATAGTTTGGTCAGGAATAGTGTGGAGTCCCTAGAGGTTTTATTTGGTCCGATTAGTTAACTCAAGGAGGATCAGCTATACTTTGCGGAGATGATGGAGAAGGACCAATATTCAAAGGGTAAAGGGAAGAAGTTTAGAAAAGATGAGGCAAAAGGCTCATGTACCAGAACTAGGGGAAACTTTAGGAAAACCTTTGAGAAGGAAAATCAAGAATTAATGGATATAGTCACTCTACATCACAACCAGGAGATCGAGGTGGCTAATATCTTGAAGAATATGAAATAGTGTCTTTTTCTACTTTTTTTTTGTCTCTTTTTCTTCACTGTTGGGTCGCTATTTTTTGGTTGTTGGTTTACTTTTGGTAGCTATTGATGCTTCAATGTCTCTCTCTTTGAGTAACTTTCCCTCTTGTGTTGTAAAGGGTTTCGGGTCCCTTTAAAACCAATTTTCCAATATAATCAAAACAATAAAAAAAACTAATGAAAAACCACACTTTTGGGCTAAGAATAATTTTTTTATCAATGGCGAGATAACTAACTCCAAAATCCTACCTGCTACACAAAAAATTCATGAATAAACAACTCCCAATGTCTAAAATATCTAACAAAAAACCCATGTTTCTTCTATACAAGTACAAGAAAACCCACATAATAATCCAAAATGTAAGTACAGTTCCTTGGGGGGGACTATCAAAGTAGTATTTCAGTGCAATGCAACTTAATATTTTTTTCATACACATAAATGTTTGATGAAAATACACCCACACTTGCTTGGTATAGAGAAAATGAATAGTATGAGTACCATTGTGTAAAAGGCCACACCATGTCCAAAAGCATGAAAATAAACATTTATATCCAAGATCTTATTGATCAATGTGAGATCAAAGTGGAAGGCCATGTATCCTTCTCACCTAAGGAGTAATTAGGCATATATCAAGATCCATTTTCAAAGCATGATCAAAACCAATACTTATTTCAAACAAAGGTTCATCCCAAAATATTAACACAAACAATGTCAACATAAATTATTCATCCACCTCATATGATTCAATAGTTGATCATATCATATAAGCTTATTCAAAATTCAAATCCATCACAATAAAAAATTGTGTTTCCACCACTAGGTATGGTAGGGTTACTATCTGAGGGGTTTCTTTATCGTCCCAAAAAGTCACCCAATCTAACATTCTAGAGAATCTCAACAAGACTCCAACATATATATCTACTGTTATCTTCTTCCATCATCACTTTTTCATAAGGACATATCATATTGTGCTTTAAAGGAGTTACAAGTCCCTAATGTAGATAGGGTTTTTAGAATTTGGGGAATATGCATGAATCAATAATAGTAACCACAAGACTATCTAATCCAAGCAATAAAGACCATAATCCAACAATGAAGTACAAATGAACATAGAAATCACAATAATAAAGCATTACAACGTCAATTCATATGCCATAGTTGAATCACCTCCATTGCTCTTCTCCATTTTTCTTTATTTGTTCTCATATATGTAGTATGCAATATACTTAACAAGCTTGATGTTGACAATTGATAGCTTGATCTCTTGATAGCAAAACTTCAAAGATTGTGGTTAAGGTTGAATGAAGATGATTGTTTTCTTTTATAGAAATCCCAATTCAAATGAAGGGTTAGGATTAGATGAGTATGTATGGTGATCAATGGATGAGGTTGATTGAGACAAGGATAAGGATGAATGGACCAAAACTCAAGAAAGTGGTTGAGATTTAGGGCTTAGCTAAGAAGAAATTCAAATTAAATAATAACAATTATTTAATTCAAAGGAGGGAAATGAATAATTAAATAATTAAAGATAATTATTTAATAAAGGAAGGAGACAAATGACAAATAATTAAAATAATTACTTAATTATGGAGATAAGAATAGGATAAATAATTAAATAAATAAAATTTATTTAATTATGGAAATGCTAATGAATAATTACATAATTAAAAAATAATAATAATTATAGAGTAAAATGGTAATAAATAATTAAATAAATAAAATTTATTTAATTATAAAAGGAAAAGGGAAGATTAGTGACGTAATTTAAATAAATTTGATATTTATTTAAATTAAACAAGAGAGGAATGAGGCTAAGGTGAATTATTTAAATAATTAAGAATTATTTAATTAATAGAGGAAAATGACATTAGATAATAATTAAATAATTAAAATTATTTAATGATGCAAGGATGAAGGTGAATTAGTGATAAAATGTTTTTGATATAAAAGTAGCAAAACTAGGGTGTTGTCCCTTTAGTTCAAGGCCTCGCATGACATCATCAACAGGATAACATTAATAGTACATTAACAGCAAGGTCTAAAAACCTAACCAACACCCTAAACATTCCATATCAAAAAACACAGCAAAATAATACTAATACTAATACTAATGTCCATCATGAAATCATGATTTAAAATAGTCTTAACCACGGACCACAAGGGGTCATACCAGTCATAAGAAAACATAAAAACAGTATCAGTATCTTTAGTGGAATAAAAAAGAAATGATGGCCATTGAGGCAAGGTCCAACCAAAAAATAGAACCACCCGCGACCCTAATCCTTCTTTCCAGTGCATGGCTTGATTAAAGTTATGGTAGCCCAATTCTCAATGAGGAACTTAAGAATTTTCTTGCTAACAGCTTCCTCCTCTGCATTGTCGCTGGACTTGTCCTTCTATAACAAACATAGAGTGGTGGCAGACCTATGCATGATCTTCAACGCAAATCAGGTCACATCCTACATCCTTTTCTCCAATTTCTCCACTTTGCATTTAAGATTGCCAACCTCCTCCCAGAAAATGTCTTGTTTGCTACAAGCTTCCTCCATGGGGGCCTTTCCCTCAGCAATATTTGAGGCCCTAGTCTTGACCTCCTTGACCCTAACACTGGAAAGACCCAAGGAACCCTTTTTAAGACTTTCAGAAACATGGGAGGAGCTACTAGCAAAAGCCGAAAGGGCTTCCTCCTCCATATCTTTTTCATCTTTACTCTTGCTCTCACTCTCACCACTATTATCAGTGATAAAATGTTGGTTGCAGGCTTGGGACATTTTTTAATGTCTACATTTTTCCCCTCTTTAACATAGTGTGATTCTGAGCATTGTGTCAAACAATAATCATAGAAATTCAGCCTAGGATATGGACATTGGGTAGGATTATGCCCCCTCAGGAAATTGACAAATTTTTTGAATAATTCCAAAAAAAATTGCAAATTTATCAATAAGCTAATTTGATAGGTACGAATGCATTGGCGATGAAAAACTAGGCCTAAAAGTTGATCTAGGGTTTGATATTTAAGTTCAAAGGAAAAACTTGATGTGGCCAGTTATGAAGGTAGGGGGCCCATTAAGTAAATTTAGGTTATAAATATGCCCTAGGGGGTGAAAATAAGTTATTTGTGTACTTTTACTATAGGAGATTAGGAGCTCTAGTTTAGGATTTTTTGTGAAGCTGCTGCCAGGATGTCGCTTGTACCAGTCTCTACACACCACGAATATCAAGTACATACATATGGACGCGAGGAGGTCTTAGGTGTAGTGGTATGTATCCAACCTTACTTTTGATTTTATCATTTTAGGGTAGATTTTAGGGCTCAAAGAAGGGAAAATGGATGTGGTGCAATTTTTGCACCGCAACCATCATCATGTTCACTACAACTGTGGCTCGGTGCACCGTAATTATTGCGGTGTGATGTGATCATTTGAGATAGGTTTTGAGTGATAAGTGGCTCACAACTGTAAACTACACCACAATTGATGTGGTGCAATGCAACTGAAGGATGGTATGATGCAATTAAAATTATGCAATGCAATTGAATGACAGAATGACGCATTTACAAAATGGGACTGTAATTGACATGTGTGATGCATATGACTTGGACAAAACGTTGCATTTGACTAGCAGACAAATTTAAGCAATTTTTGGAAAAATATTGGATATGCAGTAGGTCGCATAGGCTAATTTAGACATTGTGAATAATATGACACATGTTTTGATGGATGTAGGTGAGACTAGACCCTATATCTATGTGCAAGAGCCGATCGATGTCCTTCGCTCTTCGAGATCAACTAGTCATGGAGGAGCAAGATACATTGATCATCCTGGGACTTTATCATGTGACATTTATGCCCATGGTGCGAGCTAACAGGGGTCTTCTAACAGCACTTGCAAAGCGATGGAAATCAGAGATGAGATCCTTTCATTTTCTGACTGGGGAGGCTACTATGACCTTGGAGGATGTGTGGAGGATCTTGCGACTTCTCATCCATGGAGAGAGGGTGGTATATGACATTGAGCAGGGATTGGCGGAAATTCGATGGGTTTTTGAGACTAACTCTCTGGTAGAGCTTGGAGTAGAGGATTATGAGATTCAATGGGACACTCTATCCAACAAATGTCATAGGCTCATGGTAGTGTTGTGTATAGTGTTCAGGGGAGTGGTTTGTCCTAATAGACATGGACATGGGTTTCTAGTGGGATGGGGAGAGATGTTGGAGAGGATGATGGAGGAGGCGAATTGTATGTTTGGGGGCCTTGCCTACTAGTGATGCTATACTTCCAACTGCATGATGTGGCTTACAAATATGGTTAGAGCATTAGTTGTGGCATGAAACTTTTGATGGTATGGGCATGGGAGTACATAGCAATGTTCTGACTTCCATTGGACAAATACTTGGGTCTAGGACTACCTTATGTATATATATATGGAGGATCAGTGACACAAATCAAGGTGGGAGATGTCAAATATTGGAGACATGTGATTGCCCTAATTGACGTATTTACATGGAGACCTCACAGGGATTGCCTTGGCTAGGATGATGATGTTGAACACTTACCCTACTACAAGCACACTAGGTATTTGATTGGTTGGACCATGATAACTCAGCATATTATAGAGAGGCATCTACCAGAGAGGGTGTTGAGATAGTTCAATGAGCAATAGGGAGTACCAGTGGGAGCAGAAAAGTTCACTTGGTTAGCTAGGGAGGTCACACATTGGGGTTTGATTATCAATGTACAGGTGGCATTACAAAAGAATGTGGGTTTGTAGCTGATTCAATGGGGATTAGTAGCCAATGTGGTTGATGTAGGCACTAATCAAGAGTATGACATGTGGTGGGCAACACACAAACCCACACCATTCACTGATCCTAACTACCCAACACCTATGGAGAGGATGGGTAGGGAACGACGAGGTAGACTACAGGGAAAAGGTCGAGGCAGATGCAATGGAGATGGAGATGGGGATGGAGATGATGGTGGAGATGGTGGAAGTCAAGGAAATAGAGGTTGAGGTAGATATGGGAGAATTTAGGGCCAAGATTACCGAGGTCAACGTGGGAGAGCAGGATTACCTCTATGAGCAACATAGAGGGTACCCCAGTGGATTCCACCCATCCATGAGGAGGGGGAGTAGATAGAGGTGGAGATGGAGGAGGTGAGAGTAGAGGAGGTGCTAGGGGATGAGTGAGGAGGCAGTGGTTGGAGAGTTTATCATGGAGGAGGCTGAGGAGGAGGATGTTATAGAGGAGGCCACCAAGGATGCAATGATCATGGAGGAGGGCATGCATGATGTCTCGATTAGGGAGGTCATTATGGATGTTATGGAGGACAAGGACGAGGATGCAATACAAGGACCCCATACACAAATACAGGCTCTTCATGCTCAGGTGCAGACTTTACAAGCATAAGTAGCTTAGATACCATCCCTACAGGGATAGGTACATGCCTTGATAGCTGAGATGGATCAGGAAATCATACGAGCACAGAGGGCAAACCATAGGTGTATTGATTTCATTACTACTATTAGTGGGCCCATTGTAGATCTGTCCCAAGAGATATATTAGGTAGGGAGGGCTATAGAGTACTACCGAAGATAATATGAGGATGTAGTGTGTACCACAGAGGGTTCCTAGCTATATAGAGAGTCAGTCTCAAAGAAAATCACATTCGAGGTGAGGACAAAGCATTGGGGGTGTCTCACAATGGTAGAGGTTAGGACCTTATGAGAGGCCTTCGAGATCCTAGCAAGAAGAGGAGAGACAGCCACCATTAGGACCACAGGATGAGGGGAGCATGGGCTAGGCTTTATCCCATGTTTTCTTTTATATGCATTCATACACTTACATTTTTTATCGAGCCCATGAGCTCTATTTTTGGGATACATCATGATATTGTACTGTGACACCATTTTTTTGATATATATATGTGAGATACATGATTTTTTGGTGGCAACTATATGATGTTTATGATTCTATGTGCATGCCTCTAAGTTATGGACTTATGATGTGATGCTATGCTTATGCATTTTATGTGTATGTGATGTTCCTATATGATGTGGATTGTGGATTGAGATATGATGTTATGGAAATGTGAGGTATGGTTTATGCTTATACATGTTCATGATATATAGATGAATGAATGCACATGATTACCTACCATGTTTATGTATGTTCTGATGTATGGATGGATATTTATATGATTATGATATGTGTCTTATGTGATGCTTATATGGATGATGGTTCTATGTGATGTGATAGATATTTTGTATTTTTGATGCAACATGGGTGGTTTAATATGCATATGGTAATGATACTTATGATGTCCTAACATGATTGTGGGTGCAGGATGGTACTACTAATGCATTCATTTTTGTGTGTCATAGCACACCATCATGATGACTGTGAGAGATGGAAAAAAGGGATGTTAGCGCAGAAAGACAAGGCAGAATAGAATGAACGAAAGAGATGGATGAATTGGGACTTACTATCTTGAGATATTGCTAATAAATAATCAAGTTCCTATTTAATTTCATAATTATCATCATAGAAATTATTATGGAAATGGATGATGAACACTAATATATGACATAGACCAAGGTGTGATCCATTTTCTCTTGCGAAAAACAAACACGCAATAGACAAGGAAGGTCATGACGCAGACTAGGAACCATAAAACCTTGTCAGAACATGTGAGGAAGTAACCAAAAATCACATTGATCCTAACACAAGAAACATTTGATTTAGCTTTAGCTTGCATAGGATGTTTTGATTATGCCAAATGGAAATTCGAACACATATAAGGAACCAACTTTCCCCATTCATTTTTCCAAGACAAACTGCAAATAGAAATCAAAGAGAAAAAGGCCATGATCCATCACCACTCCTCTAAATCCTTCTTGGAACATCCTCAAGGGGCATAGTAGCATGATCGAAGATAAATCAATAAAAAGATAAAACAAATTGGACCAACATAGAAAACAACCAATTAGATCGTTTGTCGATTATTGTTTGTTTATATGATCAAATTTTAGACAGTGATAGTGTCTAGTTTCGGGAATGGTACACCTCGTATAATACCAATGACGGATTGAGTTTGGTTTTGAGAGTGTGGCATCCTATATAACACAGTTTGACAAGATTGGTTGACAGAGTATGGTTTTAGGAATGAAGCGTGTCATATAAGACCAATGACAGATTGGGTTTGGTTTCGACAATGTGACATCCTATATAAGACTGTTCAACTATTTGACTGTTTGATTGTTTTGGTAGTTGACCTATAATGGTTGAAGGCTTGTTCGACGGTTTTCTTGTTGTTTCATGATTTTGATAAGCTCAATTCTCTTGTTTGATTGTTGTTTTTGTTTTCTCAAAATTTCAGCCTTAGCAAGGTACAGTTTTATTATGAGACATGGGTAATGACGAGTGAATACCATGTTATGACAAACCCTAAGGGGCTGCCTAATTCCTTGGGGTCTCATCGATGATGGCCTTACCTAAGTGAAGTCGCAAAGGAAATGTATTTCAACCACTTGGACTGACACTGACTCTATTTTTGGAGTTTTGACACTTTTTTGAAAAAAAAATTACTTTTGATGTTTTCTATTTTTTTTTTTGGCTTTTTGATGTTTTCTATTTTTTTTGGCTTTTTTTATGTTTTCTAATTTTTTTGGATTTTTTTATGTTTTCTAATTTTTTTACTTTTTTGATGTTTTCTAATTTGTTGACACCATGTCTGGGATCTTATATGAAACCTAAGTCTAGGAATTACCCATAGTCAAGTATAGGACCAACTTATTATGGGCGAGGGGATAGGAAAAATTATTATGGATGGATATGAAACACGAGGGATGCTAAATGTCAAGGGGTCACAGACCATGAGAAGGATGACCAAGCTTTATTATGGACAAATGATATGTATAAAGGATGATCGAAAGTGGAAAAACCTGATAGAATGATAGTAGATGATGGAGCAAAGACTAACTACACATGGTGCCTATTTTCCAGGTTTTCACCATGGTACTTATCCAAAGTGCCACTGAGGTGGTTTTCACTATTGGACAAATTATTTATCTTTACTATTTTCTTTCTTTTTTTTCTTTTTTTTCAATTTTTCAATTTTTATTTTTATTT
The DNA here is from genome assembly GCA_007258455.2 of Sequoia sempervirens. Taxonomy (NCBI): domain Eukaryota; kingdom Viridiplantae; phylum Streptophyta; class Pinopsida; order Cupressales; family Cupressaceae; genus Sequoia; species Sequoia sempervirens. The sequence continues at coordinate 44,325,878 of VDFB02000009.1, forward strand.
TTTGGTGTCACCAAGACACCTATTTTCTAGGTTTTCATTAGGGTGACATTTTTTTTTGTATTTTGACTTTTGATGGGATTCTTTGAGTGCTAGTTATAGTACTTGCAAAGGTGTATACTGTTGATAGGCTCTGGTAGTGGTTCACCTTCAGGAATAGGAATTTGATAAGTACTACACCCATATTCTACTATTATGATGTTAGGACCCAACCAATTAGGCTTGAACTTCTCTGGTTTCTCTCTCTTTATTTGATTCTTCGGGTTTTCTTTCAAGACTAGGTCACCATTGTTAATATGCCTAACTCAAACTTTCTTATTGTAGTTGCAATGAAGATGGTTCTGATATGCTTGTAAATGGACCAATGTGTTTTGTTGCTTCTCATCCAATAACTCTAGCTCATGCAAATGGGATATACGATAGTCTTTGTCATCAATAAATTGTTACATAGATACTCTCAAGGATGGTAACTTGACCTCAATGGGAAGAATGGCTTTGGATCCGAAAATGAGGGAATATGGAGTGGCTCATGTGGGAGTATGGATGCTAGTACAATGGGCCCATATGTAGGATTGAGTTGAATGTGCTAGTCATGGCCAACATCATCGACAGTCTTCTTTAGGATTTTGAGGATAGTTTTTTGGACGCCTCAACTTGACCATTTCCCTGAGGGTAGTATGGAGTGGAAAAATGATATTGTATGTGGAATCTCTCACACAGTTCTTGGACATCCTGATTTTTAAAGGGACGTTCATTATCCATGATGATGGATTGGGGAATATCATATCGGCATATAATGTAATTAAGGATGAACTTGAATATTTTTTTATCAATGATGTAGGTTATTGGAATAGCTTCAATCCACTTAGTAAAGTATTTAGTTGTAACAAGGATAAACTTATGACCATTGGCACAGGTAGGATAGATCCTTCCCATGAGGTTGAGTCCCCACTGAGAGAATGTCCATGGTGATTTAATTGGATGAAGTTCTTGAGCAAGCGCATGAACAATATCTCCATGTATCTGACATTAGCGACATTTCTTGACAAAGTGATAGGCATCACATTCCATAGAGGGCCAATAGTATCCTGTTTGTATAAGCTTCTTGGCTAAGGTAGGACCAAAAGAGTGAGCTTTTTATATACTATTGTGTACCTCTTGTAAAGCCATTTGTGCTTCATTTGAATTGAGACATATTAGGAGGGTGCTATCTAGACTACAATGGTAAAGGGTATCCCCGATGATGACATATTTGGATGCTTATCAGATGAAGGTCTTACATTGGTTAGAGGACTTTGGTCATGTGGGTAGTCATAAAAGTATTTGTACCAAGGTGAGTTAGGAGCAACAAGTTCACACATGAGCTTAGATTCAAGGACATTGAATGCAAGGATCAACAGTTGTTCCACCAAGAACTCATTGTTGGAAACAAGCAACACTGAGAGGGGGGTGAATCAGTGTTCTGCAAAAATTAACTTTATTATTTTGATCTTTAACCCACTTAAAACATTCAACCAAAAGAAATAGAAAGAAATAGAAAGAAAAAAACCACAACACCATAACACAAGGATTTTTACGTGGAAGCCCTATTAGGGGAAAAACCATGATGGATGGCCAATCCACAATATGATATGAGTATACTCAAAAAGAAGTTTACAATAAGAGAATGCACTTGCATTTAGGCTCACTGCCTAGAGCTCGCTGCTCAAAATAGAAAGGCACGCCGCCTTACAAATATTTGGATTAGATACAAGAGAATGAACTGAGAGAATAGCATCTACAAATGCTTGATTACAGTTCTAGTTAGGCTCAGTAGTTGATCTTCTATCCTTCTGACTGATTCTATACTTTTACTCTGCTCTGCTCTAACTCGCACCACAAAATATTTAATGCACAAGTGAAATTGTGCATAAATCGCTCAATCACCCTTCTGATATTTGCAACACGCATTGACACACCTTCTACACACACAAAATGATATAATTGAACATTTATATATATCTGCAACTAAGAATTTAATTGCAACCTATCAGCTTCAATAAGACTTAAGAATATTTACAACTGTCAGCTCAAATAATGAATAATATTCAATGTGCACACCCACAATGGTCAGTCATAACTTAGCTCGGACCCAAATCAAGATGATCAAACACAAAAACATTTGAGTAGACATTCCTCGAATATCCATGACACTTAAAATCATCTAGGTCGGCCACAAAATACTGATGAACAAAAGGATATCCAACCGGACCTCCAAACTTGAATACAAATTGATACAAGCCACTGAGATTTTTGGACAACACAAGAAATACATTGATTAACCTCCCATAAGATCCACAACTCAAAATAACAACAGAAAGTCTGCATGAGAATCAAAGAACACAAAACTATCAAATGCTCTGTTCTAACTGACTGTCCTCAATCTGTCTGTCTGTGGAAGTAAATGATGATGTGCGGATCCAATCACCGACTAGGATTTCCATCAATGACAACACCAAAGTATATTTGCAGTGTCTCTTTCCAACAATATCCCCCTTTGGCATTGATGGCAACACTTAGTGAAAAATGACTAAGTGTCGGATCAGTACCAACATGAATTATACTGCCACTACAAAACTTCAAAAAGAATCTTCAATCTCAGCTTAGAAATGCAACTCCCCCTAAGACGAATATGTATTTTTCATTGTACAACTCTCCCCCTTTGACATCAATGGAAAAATTGGTGAACCAAAAAGATAACAAAATTTCACGTTGTATAGGCATGATCTGGTAACTTACACAAATTGGAAAATATTTGCAAAATCTCTCTTCAACACGCTCAAATTTGTGTCCCAAACCCTTTTGAAACTCTCCAAAAAATTTATGTGACAACAAACTAGATAAGATTGAGTTTCTACAGTTTCAAGATTCATTGGGTCACTAACTGCCATAGCATCTTTGGATTCCTTTAAAGCATTCACCATTATTTCAATCTTTGGACCAATTGGTCCTCTGAGTTCACATGCTCTTCCTACAATCCTATCATTTTCATGCTTCAAACTCCTTATTTTATCAAGTAGATATATTACTTGACCTTCTTGCTCACCAACATTGCCAACTAACAGATCAAAAGCATCAGAAATGGTAGCCAATTATTTTTCAAGATCCTTCACCTTCTTCTCATTGTCTTCAGTGAATTTGGACAAAATCAAACATGACTTATAGGATTTTCCACCTTTAGATATAGAATATTGAATATTCTTCATACAGGTGGCTAACAAATTTTTATCCTTAGCAATCACTTCTTTTAACCAACTAAATCTTTTTCAATCAAAATCCTTCTGCACTTTAACCATGGTTGATTTTTCAAGAGACTTGAAATGAGTACTTACAAAATTTATGAGCTTCTTTAGTTCACCGGAAGAGGAACTGGATGGATCCTTAACATGATTTGGCATAATTTTCTCCAGAACTCCAGATGCAAGACTTAATAATTCACTATCCTCGATGTGAGACTTCAGAATCTTCTCACTGTCTTTAGCTTGTGCAATTGATGCAACCTTCATTATCTGAATTGGGGACAAGGTGGATAGATTGATTGGGCCTTCAACCAATTCAGGATCAAAATCTTCCTGTTGATCCACCAAAGATTCCTTTACTACCTTGGCATTATCTCTTGCTTCCACTAGGATTTCCTTAACCTGAACCTTTTCTTCTTCTTCAACCTTTGGTTCCACAATAACTATTTCTAGATTGACTTTAGGAGCTTCAACTTCTTCATTTGGCATCTCCTTTTCTTCAGCTAATACAACCTTAGGAACTTTAGTTTCCATAGGTGCTTCTGTGTTATCCACATTAGGAGGAATCTGATTATCCTCTGTATCCACATTCACCTCCTCATTTACCAGAACAAATATAACATCTTCAACATTCACTTCTTCAACATTGATCTTGTTTCTTGACATAAATGCTTCTAGGATTTTCTTGGTTTCATCAGCAACAATACCAGTTTCATGGATCATAAGTTTGTTCACCCTTATTTTTCTTTTGAATTCCCTCTTGGCTTTGTCCAGAAGTGAATTCATCTCCTCAATAGACATTTTCGGGCACAAGTCTGCAAAAATTCTTTTTTCTCATATGCTCTTCTTTTGTTCTAGCCTTTACTCTTCTTTCCTCAAAAACATCATACAGACTCTTAGGTAAACCAAATATAATTTCAACAAAAAAATTGTTGAAAATATTTAGATGTTTTATTGTTGCCTCTTCAAGAATTCTTTGACCTTATTCATCAAACATTTCATACCATTTGTAGAGGGGCTTGAGATTTCCATCCTTGACAACAACATTCTCAACTTCTTCAACTGCCATAGTTGGTATGTAAGTTTTTTCTTTCTTCTTTGCCTTTTCTTCCTCACCAAAAGATTTCCTCTTCATTTCTTTCACAACTTCATCTGACTCAGTCTCCTCACTTTCTAAGATGGCTTCATAGTTTCTTGAGCTCTTGTTCTTCTTCCTCTTATCGGAAGCCTTGTCTTGGGTTTGCATAGGAACTGGCTTGGCTGTAGGAGCGGATGGGGAACTCCTTGTTGATCTAGTATGGGCAGAGGATCCTGTCAGACTAGCAGATTTGGTTCTTGCTGACTCTTTTCCTGCTTCAGCTTCATCTCTCTTTCTTTTGGCTTCTTTCAATTTTTCTACAGGTATGCCCATGTTTTTTGCAAACACTTCTACTTCTTTCCTTACTCTTCTAACTATCTTTGGCTTCCATAATTGATCATGGACTTGCATGCTTTTTATGCATAAGATCCAAACCTTTCTTTTGCCAGATCCAGAGGCATGCTCAACAAATGTTCTGCATACACCTTCAATATTTTCTCCTCTACTTCATATCCCATAGGCATAATCCATATCATCCTAGGGTCAATGGCTTCCATATGGAATTGATCAATATCTACCATGAAATAGATTGTATCTTTGTACTTATCTACAATTGAGATGGGAATTCTTTCTCTTGCATGCATCATATTCTAAAAAAAATTGAAGTACCCCCAGAGGGCAATATTTCGGGTCTAACGATCACTGCTTCCAAACAATATATCTCTTATTTGCACAACTACAGGCTAATTACTTTTCCAATGAACTTTCCTAACACCTAGAACCTCACTCATGAAATAAAAGAATAGAAAAAGTAGCAAATTACCATACTTAAAAGAGTTATTTTTGTCCTTCTTAATCTTACCCAAATTCTCCATCAGCTGACTTCTAAGCAGCTCACACAAGTCATAATCAAAATTTTCTTCTACCATCTGATAGGTTGCATAAATGGTCGTACCGGATACTGAATTATCCTGGTTGGAACAGTAGATCTTGTACCCAATAACCATCGATGCAAATTTCACATCCACTTCAGCAATATCTTCGATTGTCATTGCCCTTCTATCCCATTGTGCACCTGTTGCATCAGTAACCGTCTGATTCTTTATAGATTTCAAGATTGGCAGACCACCGAAAGAATTTAGACCTGTGACAGTGCTTATAGCCTCTTTTGTAATCTTGAAAGGTATAGTCAACCACATGAACTCGGCATGAACTCTGCTCAAAATATATCACACCCATTCGCTTTCCTCAAATATGGGAAATTTCATAAACTATGTAAACTTCTTCACTTCTAGGGTTTTGTATTCTGGATTAACAGTGAAGTCCTCTCCAATTATATGGTTGGAATACAAATTCATCATTTGAGAGCTTCCTAACTCTTCAATATTGGCATGTATATAAGCCCTAATATCTTTAGTGTGCAAGACTCTGTACGGTACAGACGAAAACGAACCTAGGGGCTTGGTCTCAACAGAATTATAAGGGTGCCACTTGAACTTTGGATGGGGTCTATCCTTAACCTCAACTACCAATGGAGTGGCCATTTTTACAAATTCATAGATTCACTATTTTTTCGATAAATACCTTTTCGTTGTATTGGAGTTTTGATCACTGAAACTTCTTCACACTTGAATCTCGCCACAACTTAGCAAAGTTCGCTCCAGGGCTCTCCAAACTTCTTTTCTCCAAAATGAAAACTGACAAATGAAGGATAAAAATAACCTTTTATTGTTTTCACAACTAACCCTTTTTGTCGCAATAAATGCTTTTTCCCTAATTCATCTGGTTACCCTGTTTCCATGCACTGAGACAGATAATTCTTCTGTGGATCTCCAATATTGTATGATACTATCTCCAATTGGTTGAGCAATTACTGGACTTATTCACATTCTTGTGCCAATTACTAGTATGGGGTTAAGAGATTTTCTTGATAGTTCCCCCTAGGCCAAAGGCCTAAAACTAATTCCTGGAGGAATTACCAGAAGTAGATTTTGGTGCAGGTGCATTTCCTTCAATAGATGGATCCTTCTTCACCCATTTCTTCTGCATTTTCCTACTAATTTCATCTGTAGTGACTTTTCCTTTTCCCTTAACATCCTACTACATGTTTTGTTTTACTGGACCTCTTCTGCTCCAACAAAATCTAGCAATGTGGCCAAATTTTTTATAGTTGTAACACAAAACATTTCTATGTCCAAACCTTCTATTCCACTGATTTTTCCTTGATCTGCATTAGTTAACAATATGCCCAAGTCTATTGCATGCATAGCATCTAACATCTCTATGAAAGTTGTTCATCATAGTTTTGCATTCACTTGATTTATGACCAAACTTATTATAATTAAAGCACTGACCTGATAATGATGGTCCTCTTGGATTCATCCTGCTTCTACATTGAGAAGCCATATGACCAAATTTACTGCAAGAAAAACAATAACCATTGAATCTTTGAGCATTTGGTTTTCTTACCGAATTCCTTCTAGCTCCATTCATTTAATTTCCTTGTCTGAACCTCCCTTGTCCAGATCCAGAACTTTCTCCTTCTTCATAGCCAAGACCTCGCTTGTCACCATCAGTCCTCTGACCTTTAATCAGTTCATCAAGCTTGGTTGAGCTTGCTTTGAATTTCTCCTTGTACTCATTTGCAATAGTAAGTTCATTTCTGAGGTCATCAAGCTATTTTTCAAGCATTTCCTCATTTTTTTTAGATTGTTCCAATTCATTGTCTAGTCAGTTGCATTGTTCAGATTTTTCTTTCAAGGATTGAGCAAGCTTTCTTCATTTTTCTTTCTATCTTCAATTTCCTTGGTCATTTTTATCATGATGGATTCTATCTCACGCTTCAGGGCAGCATTTTCTTTGGAAATCTTTTCACATTCTTCTATTTTCTCCTTCAAGGAATGACTCAGTTGCTCATCTTCCATGGTTTTATTCTTCTGCTTAAGTTGATCACACAATTCCTTTCTTTTCTCCCTTGATTCATTGATTTTGTCTTTCAATGACTAAATGAATTTCTCTACATTCTCAAGATTTTCCTGCAGTTCCCAGTTCTCAGATTTTGACTAGTCAAGATCATCTGGGGCCACCAAAAGTTGTTCTTGAAGAGTGCCTATATCCACTGAAAACACTTTCCAAGATCTCCCCAAGATATTAGACTTCTTTTGAGAAACTAGCTCTGATACCAATTGTTGGATTAGTGTTCTACAAAAATTAACTTTATTATTTTGATCTTTAACCCACTTAAAACATTCAACCAAAATAAATATGCAGAAACAGAAAGAAAACAACCACAACACCATAACACAAGGATTTTTACGTGGAAACCCTATTAGGGGAAAAACCACGGTGGATGGCCAATCCACATTATGATCTAAGTATACTCAAAAACAAGTTTACAATAAGAGAATGCACTTGCATTAAGGCTCACTGCTCAAAATAGAAAGGAACACTACCTTACAAAGATTTGGATTAGATCCAAGAGAATGAACTAAGAGAATAGCATCTACAAATGCTTGATTACAGTTTTGGTTAGGCTCAATAGTCGATCTTCTATCCTTCTGACTGATTCTACACTTTTACTCTACTTTTCTCTAACTTGCACCACAAAATATTTAATGCACAAGTGAAACTGTGCATAAATCGCTCAATCACCCTTCTAATATTCGCAAAACGCATCAACACACCTTCTACACACACAAAATGATATAATTTAACATTCATATATATCTGCAACTAAGAATTTAATCACAACCTGTCGACTTCAATAAAATTTAAGAATATTTACAACTGTCAGCTCAAATAGTGAATAATATTCAATGTGCACCCACAATGGTTAGTCATAACTTAGCTCAGACCCAAATCAAGATGATCAAACACAAAAACATTTGAGTAGACATTCCTCAAATATCCGTGACACTTAAAATCATCCAGGTCAGCCACAAAATATTGATGAATAGAAGGATATCCAACCGAACCTCCAAACTTGCATACAACTTGATACGAGGCACTGAGAGTTTTGTACAACACAAGAAATACATTGATTAACCTCCCATAATATCCACAACTCAAAATAACAATAGAAAGTCTGCATGAGAATCGAAGAACACAAAACTATCAGATGCTCTGTTCTTCCTGACTGTCCTCAATCTATCTGCCAATGGAAGCAAATGATGACGTGTGGATCCAATCACCGACTAGGGTTGCCATCAATGACAACACCAAATTATATTTGCAGTGTCTCTTTCCAACACTCATATTGTGGCACATTATTAGGTATATCCAAAAGATATCCAATAGTTTTCATTTTGTCAGCTACTTTGTTCTATATTCTTGGGATTTTCTCAAAGGTGATGACATCAAAGAATAGTTTAAAACTATCGACCATGCACTTTTAAGGCATGATCTTTTCATCTTTTGTATCATAGTCATCATTAACCTTATGGATGAACAATAGTGATTCACCATAGACTTGAAGATTCTTGATTTTCTATTTGATAGCCATTCATAGTCCTATTAGCAATGCTTCATACTCAACCATGTTATTTGTGCAAGGAAATGCTATTATGTATGATTTTGGTATTGAATCCCCTTGAGGTGTAACAAAGAGGATGCTAGCTCCTAAACCATGATTTGTATAAGACCCGTCAAAGTATAATTTCCATGTCATAGATGTCTCTATTGTGAAGATGGATTCATCTGGAAAATCTAACACTAGAGGATGATTGGATGTCATTGTTTTTTCTACAAGTTGATCAGTTATTACTTTTCCTTTCATTTCCTTATCATCAACATACTTTTCATACTCACTCAAGATCATGACCCACTTTGCTAGTCGACCTGTCAAAGTTACTCTACTAAGTAGATATTTCAAAGGATCAATCTTAGCTATCAATTATGTTTGATGGTTTAGCATATAATGTCAAATATTTTATGTGGTGAAGACAACTATGAGGCATGCTCATTCAATGGGACTGTAATTAAGCTCATACCCTACAAGAGTGTGACTGATATAATAGATAGCTCGTTCCCTTCCACCATTATCATTTTGCACTAACAATTCCCCTAATGTCGATGTGGTTGTTGATATATATAATATTAGGTTCCTACCGTCAATGGGAGGCATGAGTACTGAGGAGTCAATAGATAATCCTTTATTTGTTTAAATGCTTCCTAACAATGTTCATTCAATATGAATGGGACTCCATTACATAGAAAATATTGAAATGGATGACACTTATTTGCTAATTGAGCAACAAATCTTTGAATGGACTGTAATATGTCTTGTAGACTTTGTAACTATCTTATGTTTGTTGGTGGAGGCATGTCCATGATAGCTTTCACTTTTACAGAATTGACTTCAATACCTCTTCGAGAGATAGTATATCCTATGATTTTTCCTAATTGGACCCCAAAACACACTTCTTCAAATTCAGTCTAACTTTATATTCTTCCAACCTTTTGAAAATATTGTCCAATATTGCTAGAAAGTCATCAACATAATCTTCCATAAGTGTATGCATGTAGTCATGAAAGATAGTAGTCATAGCTCTCTGATACGTTGCTTTGACATTCTTAAGACCAAATGAAAGTTGTTTTATTTTGATCATTGGGGGTGATTCTGATTTGATTGTATCCTAAAAACCATTCATAAGCAATAACATCTCATATCCCGCTATGAGGTCTACTATGATGTCAATATTAGGCAACGAGAAGTCATCTTTGGGACAAGCTTTGTTTAGATCTCTAAAATGTATGCATAGTCTAATTCCACTAGTTGGTTTGGTGATGGGAAAAAGCTTTGATATCCACTCTGCATAATATATAGGATGAATGAAACCAACATCTAAAAGTTTCTTCAATTTTGCCTTCACTAAGAGGGTGATATATGAATGCATTTTTCTCAATTTATGTTTGACCAGTTTAGCATTTGGAACCAATGGAAAATGATGTAGAACAAGTTCAGGATCCAACCCAGGAATATTGGCATATGACCACATGAAATTGATTTGTCTCTCACAGAAGAAAGTGAACTCTGGTTTTTCGTTGGTAGTCAAAGATACCACAAAATGAATGATTCTAGGATTATCTTATGTACCAAGATTGGCTTCTTCTTATTTCTCCATGAGCAATGGTGATCTCTCTTGATTTATGGGGAGACTATCCAACCCTCCATCCTTAGGTGCCTTGGAGAGGTTTTCACCTTCGAATATGTCCTTTATTTTTACTTTTTCTTGGTCTAGAAGTTCCTTTCGATTTTCACCTAGAGACCTATTCTTTTTATTTTTCTCATTTTTGTGACTAGAGGGTGCGGCAGACTCTCCAAAATATGTTGCATTTTTTAGTTCTATGATAAAACCAACTTTATGATCCCCACTTGGTATCCCTTCTTGAAGTCCCATGAACTCAACTATTGCTTCATCATTCTTGAATGTGTCTAAACCTAGTGGTCCTTGTTGATCCCAATCTATTAGTTGAGGGTAAACAAGGGGTAAGCCATCATCAGTATCATTAAGGCTCAATGAATAGGAAAATATGGTAAAAACAGAGGTATCATCAAGATCCCAAAAGGTTTCAATCCAAACACGGCCACTTATAGGTTTGCATTGGGGCAAGGATAGATCAAGGTCAATGAAAATCCCAGCTAGGCCATAGTCACTAGATATGTGGGAATCCCATTCCCATTCATTGGAGTTGGTTTCGGTATGGTATTCCTCATGTCTCGATTTCATTTGAAGCATCAACATTGTCACTCAAGGGAAACTTAGTACTAGGAGGACTCGCTTTGGTGGTACATACCCTAACCCATTGTTCTCTAGTATTTAAGGAGGTGATATTTGTTTTGTCATCCCATGTTTGTTCAATCCAAGACCACTATGTCCATCATAACCTTGTTGTTTCATGATCTTGAACCCTTTTAAATATCACTCAATTGGTAATTTCTTAGGCTTAGTGTCCTCTTCATCTTTGTAAATCCATGTAGAAATTTCCTCACCTACAAACTCCTCCCTCAACTCACCCCACTTGGTGAATGTGGTAGGGGGATTATAGATAACATTCTTAGACTTCTTCTTTATAGGATGAGGTTTGTCATAAGACTTTGGAGATACAGGTAGATTTCCCACACAAAACAAGCTCTCAATGTTGTATTCACCACATCCCTTGTCATGGATCTGGACCTTAGGTTCAGAAGGTGTAATGGATGGAGTGGATGATTTGACTAGAGAGGATGGATCAATGTAATGTGATGAGGTGTACATTGAAGCTTCTTGATTAATAGTCACTTGATGTTCAATGGTCCCTTTCAAATTATTGCAATATTGGAAGGGATTGAGATCACTTGGTATAGTGATTTTTATGTCATTGTGGGGAAACATGAGGCATTGATGGTATGTGGAGGGAACGGCTCTCATGGAATGAATCCATGGGAAACCAAGGAGAAGATTGTATGGTAGGTCCAGATCCAAGACTTGGAATATTGTGTTTTGAATGGCAAGCCCAACTCTTACAGGAAGTGTGATTATACCCTTGGATGAGCGCTCAGCGTCGTCATAAGCCTTGATAATGATTTTCTTAAATTCATCTACGCAAGCTTCAAAGAATCCCAATGTTGTGACCAATTTTAAAGTACATATATTCAAACCTGATCCATTGTCTACCAAGACTCACCTAATTTTATGTTTATTAATGTATACCTCAAGGTGCAATGGATCTTTATGGTTTGGTTTATGTGTGGAAATATCTTGCTCCCAAAATGTGGTGTGATAGGTGGTGGTTAAGTATCCTACCATGGCCTAAAATTGATTGGCATTTAGGTCAGTGGGCACAAATGTATCTTGCAAAGCTTTATTCATAATGGCCTTATGCTCAAGGCATATGTGAAGCAACTCTGGAATGGATATTTGTACAGGAGTCTTTCATTGATGGTATAGGAGGTTATATTGACTTTTTGGTTGCAGATTGGAAGTGGCCCCTTGTAAGGTCACTTAAGCGCTACAAATGTTAAAAGTGCATTCCAAATTTTTATTGATGGTAATGGTACTGACATGTTTATCAAAGGTCTAAATGTGGTTGATGGTATAGTTGTATGACACATTGGTGTAATTGGCATTGTTATTGGTATTGTTCCCTAGACCAGAGGTTTTTCCTTTTCCATGGTCTTGTAAGGGAGTCTTGAATATGGTATGGTCAGCATTTGTTTTACCTTGTGAATTGTCCACTAATATGTTCCCTTGTTCAATAAGGTCTTGGATAAGGTTCTTAAGTGTCCAACATGATGATTTCTTATGTCCTTTGGTATGATGACACTCACAATATTTTATTGGCATTCCACCAATTTGGTTTGACTAGTGTTGGCTCATACATTTTAATGTCTGGAAGTTTAATGATGTTGGATTGTAATATTTTCTTCAAGAATAACTCAATGGGCTCCCCTAAGGGTGTGTATGTTTTTTTGGGCATGTTTGTGTGGGGGGACCTCTACGTTGTTTGTTGTTTTGGACTATGTTGGTTGCTTGGTCATGGATTTATGTTGGATTGTTTTGTGTCAAAGGACCTTTAAGGTGAATGGTGGGGTGATCTTGCTTAATCACTGTGGCATCAACTACCCCATCATTGGCGGCATTCTTGTTTCTCAACAAAGTTTTCCTTTGTCATTAGGAGGGTTTTGGTTTTCCTTGAAGATTTTGACTATTCATTTTTCCACAAGAGCTTTCTCAATAAAGACACCTTTCTTAATGACATCCTCAAATGTGGTACAACACTATATTTTAAGTTGAATCATCAAATTCTATGTTGAGGTTTTCTATGAAAATGGGGACCAACTATTTTTCTAGTATGTGACAAGGACATTTGCTAGAAATGCTTCGCCATCTTTGATAAAATGGTGTAAGTAACTCTCCTTTTTGTTTGGTTGTGCACAATTTCGCTAGGGTCATGTCACTCTCAATGTTGTAGGCAAAGTGTGCAATAAACTTTTCAGCTAGTTCATTCCATGTTTGTATCCTAGGAGGAACGTGTGTGAACCATTCTAGAGCCTTTCCTGAAAGGCTACGTGGAAATAATCTCATCAAGTATGTAGGCTCATAAGCAATGTCCATACATGTAGTGTTAAACTCTCTTAGGTGTTCTACTGGATCTCCTTTCCCCTTATACTTGTTAAAGCTTGGAACATTGAAGTGTGATGGGAAAGGTGACATGTATAGGCTCCTATCAGAAGGATAAGGACATAATTCCTTTGTCAAGTATGTCTTCTTTTTTGTACCCAATTGCATGTTTGTAATTTTTTATTACATTGATGGAATTTGTTGCACTAAAGTTTCCATGAATGATGATGGTATATTTGCTTTAAATTGCATGAGGGTGTTGATGTTTCTTTTGATTGTGTTGGGATGGTTGTATGATAGGTTTTGGTTTTGAAAATGGGATGTGAGTGTTGTGTTTGGGTCAATGTTTTGTTGCAAATAGTTTTGATTACCTTGTTGGTAGTGAGGCGTGAACATGGTTTGATATTGGTATCAGTTTGATGTTGTGGTATGAAGTTGGTATTTGGAGTGACATGTTGTGATGGAGGTTGATTAGTGTGTTGGAATTAGGGTGTAAAGTTGGTGTTTGGAGTGACATATTGTTGTAATGAAGGTTGGTTGGTGTTCATGTTTGACCCAAAAGACATGTTGATGTTTGGTGTAGTGTTGGTCATTTGGGTTGGCACTCTTGATGTGGAAATATGGACACTTCTTGTCTTGCATGGGGGATTTTGATTTGTGTTGGTTGATGGCATGGTGTTTTGAGTGTATTTCATACCAAATGGATTTGAAATATTCATACCCATGGAACTAGAGGATGAACCAAATGGATTAATAAATGTTGGAGTTGGCCCTTGTGATGTTGCATGTTTTCTTTTGGTGCCAAATCTTGGAGGGGAGGGGGTGTGTGCAGTTGTCACATTATATGTTTCTCCCTCAAGAGAAAAACTAGTGTGTATTTGTTGTGAGGATGATTGACCTTGTGAAAATATATTTTTACCAAGACCCTAAGTTTTCATTTGTGTTGTTCCCTCTACAATTTTGGAAGTGTCAAAGTCAAAGGGGAGCTTAGCACCTTTTTGAGCAAGTGCAAGAAAGAACTTATTAGGATCTACATTGACTAGCTCCTCTACAACTCAGACTATCCTAGGATCTTGGGAAGCCTCTTCAATCTCTTTTGGTGTTAGACATTGGTTAACCTCTTTCAATGTGAAATTGTCAAATGGGTTTGGTATTTCACCTTGTTCTTTTTGAGGTGTGTTTGATGTTGACCCAAAGTTCATGTTACTAGTTGGATTGAAATAGGGGTCATATGAGGAATCAATTTCCATGTGTTTCCTTTGTTCACTAGTCAAGACCATATAAGACTTGTGACTTTTGGATGGTGAAACTTTTGGTATGTATGCAACTAAGATGGAGATACAAACTAGGGATGAAAATGGAAGATGGTAATAATGTTATGCTATGTTTTTTGGATTTTTGAACTATAAAAGTGACAATGCAAAGTGTGACCAAGATTTGATATGTAAAAGTGATAATTATGGCTATGTTTGGGATGCAAAGTGTTAAGTGAGACTATGACTATGACTAAGCTTGGGATGGATATGCAACCTTGAATCCAAGGAAAGGATGCTAAGAAAACTATGATGGACCAAAGTGACAATTCTAAATGTCAAGACCTTAAAAATATAGACCAAGATGATGATGATGATGATGATGATTTGAAAAATGGTGAACCTAAACTAGACATGTGAGTTATAGGCCCAAACTAAGATAGAATAGATGAAAAATAATTGTAAGGTCAAGACACCTAAAAATGAGACTAATGGTCTGCTCAATAGTGTGATAAGCCTCCTAATCTCAAGACTCAAAGATGGCACTAAAATGATGCTAGGATGTAATGGATGCAAACTAGGACTATGAAGATGAATAATGAAATACTATGGATAGAATGACTAAACATAACAAGTCTTTGATCTAAATGCACAATTGTAGTCTATAAGGAAATTGGAAGTTGGATGTACAACTATTTCCCCAAAAAATTGATCCTAGTAGTTGCAGTGTTCCAAACCACAGATACGGTGCAAGGCCAGTCAATTGTGGTGCAAGACCGGTTGATTATGGAACACAAAAAAAATGGGTTCATGGATCCCTAAGTTTTCTAAAAATTGTAGTGTATTATCTATCAATTGTGGTGTTTTGTCTAAAAATTATGGTGTACAGTCTCTTAGCCTTAATTCAATGTTTTCTATGTATTTTTTGTTTTTGGAAAGTTTGAATTTGATCATAAAAACACAACAAACACTTGGAAAATAGATTTGGATTATTTTGACTCTTTGAATTCTTGGTAATCAAGTATGTTTGCAAGTTTTCTTCCATAAAACTCGCTTTTCCTTGGTTCACAAACAATAAAGATAAGCACAACCTAAGGAATAATAGGGTTTTTCTACTAAAGTGGGCTTACCTCACCCCGTGAACAATTGAGTGATGTAATCCGTGAATATGGAGGAGTCAAATAGGGTATACCAAGTTCATGGACCACCTTGATACCCCTAGCTTTATGAAAGGGAGTGAACTCTTAAGCCTTACGCCTCACCATAGACTGGACATGGTAAGTAACTTCTTGGGACAATGTTAACCTGATGCACTAACAATAGTAGATGGACAAACAAGTCTTGGTCTCTAAAACAATAATTTTTTAATGACTTGGTGAACACCAAAGGTATACTTCAGACATGAGACACTAAAGTCTCTAATCAACCCCCACACGGCCTATACATCCATGTTGACAATTGACACACAAGATATATCATCCCCAAATAAGTGTTATGTGCTTTGAGTGTTGAAAAAAATAACTGAGAGGGGGCGTGAATCAGTTGTATCCAATTTTTCCTTTATAACATTCACCAGAGATTAATTCAATTACCATTCACAAATCCTTTACTCTACTAATGTGATTAATCATTAAATGCAAATGCAAAAACTGAAAGAAGCAAAAAACGTACACACAGCAACACTAGATTTACGTTGGAAACCCAATAATGGAAAAACCATGGTGAGGATTAGCTCACAATATAGAGAATATCAAAACTGAATACAAAGGCTCACTACCAAAACTAGACTCACTGTCTGAATCAGGACTCACTGTCTAATAAGGGTTAACCACCTGGAGGGCTCACTACCACACAAATACAAAGAAGATAGAAGAGAATTGTTACAGAGAGAAAACAATATCAATGCAAAAAATATTTCCACCACAATTTTCTCACACACTTGCAAAAATTCTTGAATGATAGAGTACACCTTTAGCTCACTACTTCTGAAAACTCACAATTAGACTTTGCACTGATCTGCTCAACCACACACTTTATTTCACATATGTCTCACATCTATCTCACATCTATCCTTGTATATATTTCACCAACATCTCATCTTGTATTTATATCATCTTCAACTTTGAAACATATCCAAAGTTGGGCACACACACACCATTTGATTTTACAAATTCAAATTAGGTCGGCGCCAAAACATTCTAAGGTGGAATTGGAATGAGGGTGACCGAAACACCTGCTTAATAAGGACCTAAATAATTCCCAACATGTTTCATTAACTTTGCAAGTAGTGTTTAACACAAGGTCTACTAAACCAATGTAAAACACATAGAGCAATTAAGCACATGCAACCTTAGCATGATCCAATCTTTCCAAACAACAAAATTATCTTCAATATGAACATATCAGTTTATCTCCAAAACCACAAGTCATACAACTCGAACAAGAAGAAATCTGGAGCAACAACATTTCTCCCAAACCTTATCCAGATACATTGAAAAACATAGTTCACAACTGGTGAACATAACTCACACTATACAATGATCCAGAACCCCAAAATCTAGATATAGCAACTTCCAAAAAACATGATCAACATATCTAAACCACCCAATCATAGGATCAAATCTCGGAGAAAAACCCAGAGCAACCACTAAACACCTGCAACCTTTCTTCATTACATTTTTCTCAATATCCTCGACATATACAGCCAATAACCTGCATCCATGACATCAATGACAATAGCAACCAATTGATAACCAGTTAACTAGTTGACATCAATGACAACATCTTCATTCTTGCAACAATCTCCCCCTTGGTCATTGATGGCAACACATGATGTGAAAAACCATCAAATACAACACAACAGCTCTAAACACACTTTATCGTGATTTTACTTTCTCCCCCTTAGTAGATAATATTTTTCACATGATACTCTTCTCCCACTTTGATGTCAATGGCAAAGGAAAAAGTTATTTTCATTGAATTCCCCTTTGACATTAAGAGTACTACCAGTACTAAATACTCCCAAACATAGAAGATACTACCTACTCCCCCTGAGAGGTAGCCTCCAAACATCAGTCCAGAAGAAGGATAGATCCATAGACCCACTGGACTGATGCATCTCCATATGCATCTAGTTTAAGAAAGGAGGGGAAATAACCCCTAACTTCTCTTAAAGATGCTCATTTAAGTATCTTTAGGAAGATCCTTTGTGAATATATTAGTAATCTAATTTTTCGTCAGCAAATACTCAAGCTTTACTTCATTCTCCATAACCTTTTCTCTCAAAAAGTGATACTTGATAGGTATATGCTTTGTCCTTGAGTGCATCGTAGGATTCTTTGAAATGTTAATTGCACTTGTATTATCACAGAAGATAGAAATGGGATCATTATTCATTATTTTGATATCTATCAATGTTTGTTTCATCCATAAAACTTGTGTACAGCAAGATGCAGCAGTAATATACTCAGCTTCAATAGTAGATAAAGAAACTGAATCTTTCTTTTTACTCAACTGTGACACCAATTTGCAACCAAGAAAGAATGCACCACCACTAGTACTTTTTTGTCATCAACACAGCCTACCCAATTTGCATTTGTATAAGCATTAAGTGTAAATTCAATATCCCTAGGATACCACAACCCATAATCTAGAGTTCCATTCAAATATCTGAATATCCTCTTAATAGTAGCAACATGTGATTCTTTGGGGTCTTCTTGAAATCTAGCCACAAGACAAACCATATGCATAATATTCGGTCTAGTAGTTATTAAATACAACAATACTCCAATCATAGATCTGTATTTTCTCTTATCACCCTTAGGTGAATCATCATCTTTACTTAATTTGCAACTAGTCACCATAGGAGTGCATACCGGTTTGGAACCATCCATCCCAAACTTTTTCAACATCTCTCTTACATACTTTGACTATGAAATAAAAATCCCTTTCTCTATTTGATTAATTTGCAGCCCAAGAAAGAAATTCATCTCACCAAACATAGACATCTCAAATTCTTTTTGCACCTCTTCAGCAAACATCTTGCACATTGTTTCATTTCCTCCAAAGATAATGTCATCAACATATACAACCACTATCAAGATCTTGTCATTTTCAAGTTTAAAGTACAAATTACTATTTGTCGTACCTTTTTTGAAGCCTTGTTGAATCAAATATCTATCTAACCTTACATACCAAGCTCTAGGAGCTTTCTTTAATCCATATAAAGCTTTCTTCAATCTATAGACCATATCTGGTTGATCTGACAATTGAAATCCTTCTAGTTGTTCCATGTACACTTTTTCCAATTCACCATTTAAAAATGCGGCCTTAACATCCATCCAGTAAAATTTGAAATCTTTATGAGCAACAAATGCTAAAAATATTCTAATAGCTTCCATTCTAGCCACCAGAGCAAAAGTTTCTTGAAAATATATACCTTCCACTTGTGAGTAACCCTTACACACAAGCCTTACTTTATTTCTTACCACTTCTCCATTCTCATTCAACTTGTTTCTGAATAGCCATTTTGATCCAATTATGTTTTTGTTTTTTGGTCTAGGGACTAATTCCCAGGTTTGATTCTTCTCAATCTGCATAAGTTCTTCTTCCATAGCTTTCATCCAATGTTCATCAAATTGCATTCTTCACTTATTGTCAGCGGTTCTACTTCAGAAGGTAGACATAATTTTATCTCACTAGCAGCAACTACTTAGGTGGCTTAGTGGACACCACTAGAGCTTCTTCTTCTCCATTCTACTTTTCCTGTTCTTCAATAACTTTTTCAACTTCTACGCAATCAAGTTCATTAGATACATATCCATCAACTTTGATTGAATTCTCCAATGCTTCATCCACCTTAACATTTGTGCACTCTACAATCTTTCTCATCTTTTTATTGAAACATTTGTAAGCTTTTCTTCTAGTAGAGTATACAAGAAAGATACCTTCATCACATCTAGCATCAAACTTTCCTAAATTTTCTTCATCCCTTCTGATATAACATTTGCTTCCAAATACCTTGAAATACTTGACCATAGGAATTCTTCCACACCATAGCTCATAGGGGGTCTTTGTACTATTAGCCTTTACTTGAACTCAATTGAACACATAAATAGTAGTATGAATAGCTTCTCTCCAATAAAATTCTAATAGACCTACCTCAGTAATCATTGATCTAGCAGCTTCTTGAATCGTTATGTTTTTTTCTTTCAACAACTCCATTCTGTTGAGGAGTTCTAGGAGCAGATAATTGTCTTTTTATTCTATGAACTTCACAAAACATGTTTAACTCATTCAAGGTAAATTCACCTCCTCTTTCAAACCTTAAACATTTTATTCTCAAGTTTTCTTCATTTCCAACCATAGCCTTAAATACCTTGAATCTTTCCAATACGTCATATTTCTCTCTAAGAAAATTAACCCATGTGTATCTAGAGTAATCATCAATCAAAATCATAAAATACCTTTCACCTTGTAGACTTCTCACTATTGTAGGACCACATATATCAGTGTGAATCAAATCTATTAGTCTAGTAGTAGATTGTTCCTTTGACTTGAAGTTGTTTCTAGCTTGCTTTCCAAACTAGCAATTCTTACAAATAGCATTAACAAGCTTTGTAATCCTCAGTAGATCTTCTACATCATGTACAATACTGATTCTTTCCAGGTTATCAAAATTCATGACACATCCTCTGGTTCCATAACCAACTATCATTAATCTGAGTCATAAAGCAGTGTCCATCAGCACCCTTAAGTTGATAAATGTTTCCTTTAGACTTCTTACCAGCAGCAATCATTGTTTCAGATCCTTTCTATATTTCACATCTTTCATCCTCAAATACAAGATTATATCCTTTACTACACATTTTTCCAACACTTAAAAGATTATGCCTTAAACCCTTAACATAATAGACATCATCAGTATTATGCTTGCCATCAAAACTAATTGAACCTATTCCACAAATCTTAGCACCAATATCATCTCTGAATTTAACTAAGCCACCATCATAATTTTCAATTTTAACAAACTTACTCTTATCACCAGTCATGTGATGTGAATAGCCACTATCAATGACCCAATAGTTCTTTTCTTGTTTAGCATGAAGAGCAGAAATCACTGTACCCTCACTCTTTTCCAAAGTATTTTGCTTCACTTTTATTTCAGTATTAGTAAAAGTAGATTCATCTTTTATAGCCAAGAACAAGCATTCATTGTCATCAAAATCTCCATAATCAGATTCTTCATCACAAATTCCAGCATCTTCATTCACATAATATGCTTTGTTGATCTTCTTACCTTTGTTTTCCTTGCTTAATCTATGTTGTTTATTATTCTTAGCTCTTTCTGTACATCTTGAATCATAATGACCAATTCCTCCACAACTAAAGCATTTAAAAGGTAACCTACCTTCATACTTATCAGAACCCTTTTTCATCCTTCTCACAAAGTTAGCTTCCACTTCATCGAGGTTCTCTTCATCTGGATCTTCACTACTTGTAGCCTTAAAAGAAATTTCTGATTTAGATCCATTTCTCAAATTTGGTTTCTCATTTCATATGATGTTAGAGTACCAAACAATTGATATTTGGTATAAGTCTTGTAATCCACATATTCCTCAATAGAAAATCTTTTTCACTGTATGCATTGGGAAGAGTTCTAAGAATCTTCTTCACTATTATGGTTTCATCCACTATTATACCAAGTCCTTGCATTTCACCTACCAACTCATCCACTCTCTCTACATAGGATTTAATGTTCTCATCTTCAGACATATGTAGGATTTCAAATTGTTCTTCCAAGTTCTGTAGCTTTTCTTCTTTGACCTTTTCATTTCTGGCATGATGTTTCCAATGTATCCTAGATCTCCTTAGCATTCTTTAGATTTTCAACTTTAATTAACTCGGACTGTGAAAGGTTGTTCTTCATAATGTACTTTGCCTTGCTATTTGCTTCATGTGCCTTGATTTCATCAGTTGTACTTGGACCATTAGCACGAGTAGTATATGGATTCTTATAAGCTTTCTCAACATCATATCCATAGTAATTTAGAGATCCTTCCATCTTTATTTTCCAAATGCCATAGTTAGTCCCATCGAACCTAGGACACTCAATAGTGAGCTTGCTCGCCATCCTAGATCTTCCTTAAGTAGTTAAGCTCTTCTACAAGGAACCAAGCTATGATACCAATTGTTGAACAAGACAACTGAGAGGTGGGGTGAATTAGTTGTAGCCAATTTTTCCTTTACAACATTCACATGAGATTAATTCAATTACCATTCACAAATCCTTTACTTCACTAATGTGACTAATCATTAAGTGCAAATGTAGAAACTAAAAGAAGCAAAAAACATACACACAGCAACAGCAGATTTACGTGGAAATCCTGATAAGGAAAAAACCATGGTGAGGATTAGCTCACAATATAGAGAATAACAAAACCAAATACAAAGGCTCACTACCAAAGAGGCTCACAGCCAAAATAGGACTCACTATCCAACGAGATTTAACCACCTGGAGGGCTCACTGCCACATAGATACAAAGAAGATAGAAGATAATTGTTATAGAGAGAAAATAATCTCAATGCAACAGATATTTCCACCATAATTCACTCACACACTTGCAAACATGCTTGAATGATAGAGTACACCTTTAGCTCACTACTTATGGAAATTCGCAATTAGACTTCGCACTGATCTTCTCAACCACACACTCTATTTGACATCTATCTCACATCTATCCTTGTATATATTTCACCAATATCTCATCATTTATTTATGCCATCTTCAACTTTGAAACATATCCAAAGTCGACCACACACACACCATTTGATTTTACAAATTCAAATTAGGTCAGCACCAAAATATTCTAAGGTAGAATTGGAATGAGGGTGACCCAAACACCTACTTAATAAGGACCTGAATAAGTCCCAGCATGCTTCATGAACTTCACAAGTAGTGTTTAGCACAAGGTCGGCCAAACTAGTGTAAAACACATAGAGAAATTAAGCACACACAACCTTAGCATGATCCAATCTTTCCAGAAAACAAAATTTATCTTTAATACGAACATATCAGTTTATCTCTAGAATTGCAAGTCATAAAACTCAAACAAGAAGAAATTCAGAGCAAAAACATTTCTCCTGAACCTCAACCAGATACACTGAAAACACAGTTCACAACTGGTGAACATAACACATTGTACAATGATCCACAACCCCAAAATCTAGATATAACAACTTCCAACAACCATGATCAACATATCTGAACCACCCAATCATAGGAGAAAATACCAAAGAAAAACTCGGAGAAACCATTGAACACCAACAATGTTTCTTCATTACAATTTTCTCAATATCCTCGACATATAAAGCTAATAACCTACATCCATGACATCAATGACAATAGCAACCAATTGACAACCAGTTAACCAATTAACATCAATGACAACATCTTCATTCTCGCAACATTGAGGTTGGTCCTTGTGAGCTCTTTGTTAGGATGTGTCCCAAAGGAAGGCCTCTCTAAAAGATTGCTATGTGTTTCTCTTGCACCCAAGATCGCACAAAGTGCAAGGGGAGAGGATACGCACACAACAATTTGGGATTAACACAATGTGTAAAAGCATCAAACACGGAAGACACTTATTCTTTTTAAGCACCAATTCAAGATGTTCCTACTTTAAAAATTATAAACATGCAATGGAACCTTGCAAGAAATTTGATTAGTAGTTTATATCAAAAGGTCTTCTCCCAACAATTGCCACAAGTTGAAGATCAGATATTAGTAACACAGAAAACCTCTACCCTAATGATTGCAAAAAGTAGAAAATGAAAATCTCAAAATTATACCCTCATTTTGTTGTGATAGTCAGTTGCAGTACATAGAGGCTCAAATGTGTCACACTAATGTGGTGTAGAAACAAACAATTGTAGTGAACCAAACTATGATTGTGGTGAACCAAATTGTGATTGTGATTAACAAAATAGCGGTTGCGACACACTACTAAACAATTGTGGCATTCTATCAAATGATTGTGACACAGAAACCCTATGCTGCAAAAACATACAAATCTAACAAAAAATAGTGAAATTAATGATGGATATGATATTAGCAGACTGTTAGTATGTCAGAATGATAATCAACAACCCTAAAAAATGCCCCAAATAGTAATAATTGAATGATGTAAGTTTTTAAATAATTACAGTCAAATGCGGTGTTCTAGGAAATGATTGCGGCATTTTAAAGATTAGTTGCGTTGTTTTGTAGATCAATTACGGAGAACTCCTAAAAATTGGAATTTTGCTAAAAAATTTGACAATTTTGTTAGTTCACTTTGGTTTCACCAAATGTAGATAAAGGTTTTTAGAATTCAAGGAATATGCATGAATCAATAATAGTAACCACAAGACTATCTAATCCAAGCAATAAAGACCCTAATCCAACAATGAAGTACAAATAAACATAGAAATCACAATAATAAAGTAATACAACCTCAATTATTATGCCATAGTTGAATCACCTCCATTACTCTTCTCCATTTTTCTTTATTTGTTCTCAGATATGTAGTATGCAACATACACAATGAGCTTGATGTTGATAATTGATAGCTTTATCTCTTGATAGAAAAACTTCAAAGATTATGGTTAAGGTTGAAATGAATATGATAGCTTGCTTTTATATAAATTCCAATTCAAATAAAGGGCTAGGATTAGATGATGATGTATGGAAATCAATGGATGAGGTTGATTGAGACAAGGATAAGGATGAATGGACCAAAACTCAAGAAAGTGGTTGAGATTTAGGGCTTAGCTAAGAATAAATTCAAATGTAATAATAGCAATTATTTAATTTAAAGGAGGGAAAATGAATAATTAAATAATTAAAGATAATTATTTAATTATAGAAGAAAGGTGGAGTGCTAAATATTAAATAATTAAAATAATTATTTAATAAAAGAAGGTGACAAATGACAAATAATTAAATAATTAAAATAATTACTTAATTATGGAGATAAGAATAGGATAAATAATTAAATAAATAAATTTATTTAATTATGACAAGAAAAATCTAATGAATAATTAAATAATGAAAAAAATTATTTAATTATAAGAGGAAAATGGGTGATTAGTGATGCAATTTAAATAAATTTGATATTTATTTAAATTAATCAAGAGAGGAATAAGGTTAAAGTGAATTAATTAAATAATTAAGAATTATTTGATTAATAGAGGAAAATGACATTAGAGAATAATTAAATAATTAAAATTATTTAATTATGCAAGGACGAAGGCGAGTCAATGATAAATGTTGCTTGCGGGCTGAGGATGTTTTCAATGTCTACACATAACAATATTAACCTAGATCAATTTCAATCCCTAGTAGGTCATTTATCCTCTTCATATGATCTTGCATTTAATCTAACCAATATTCATTCTATTGATCCATCACACACTTGAGAACTCCATATAAAAGTTATAGTAAATAACCATAAGGTCAAACAAGTCCTCAACGATGGTGAATTTGGCTTAAACCTCAATACATACAAAATTTTCAAATAATTTGGGTATTCAAAAGATGACATGGAACCTCAAAAGAAGATAACTATCAAATCTTATGATGATGCAAAAAAAGAGTCTAAAGGTACCATTTAGCTTCCAATTTAGGTAGTTCATGTCTTACAACAAACCTTGTTCCACATTATTGATCTTGAGCTCCCGTATAATCTTCTCTTGTATCAACCATGGATTCATGTCATGTAAGTTGTGGAGGCAATACATTAAATTCCCACATAATGGTGTAGACATCATAATTTCCAAAAATGCTAACCCCTATCAATATTTTAGATAGTTGGAAGGCTCCAATAATAAATATCATAATTTTCATAACATGGATACTTCCATGTCTACTTCATTACCATCCTTATTGTATATTGATCCTAGTACTTTGGCATCAACATCTTCCACCAATATTGCTTGCCAAATCAAATTCAAGATTTTAGACAAGGGATGTGAGGAGAATGAGCTACACAATACATGGGATACAAAGGTAAATAACTAGGATTCCATGAGAAAGGAATCATTGAGACACTTATAATCAAGGTTAACTTCTATAGATTTGACTTGGGATACATGATGTTAATTGAAGAATCCTATGATACCAATTGATGGGATCATTATATTTTTAAAAAATATCAATCATTTAGTTTATCAATCCAATGGTGTCTATGGTTGTCTACATTAAGGTGATATGGGGTTTTTTTTTAAATGGTTTGTTTTATTTTCAAACAATAAGGATAATGTGGTTTTCAATCCTAATAGTTTGATGGCTCTCCAATCTATTTTTTCCAAATAATAAAATCTTACTCTACCACACCATTGTAGAATTGAAATTATTAAACTAATTCACACTTAAAAAATTGAAATGATTAAGCTAATTCACACTTACAAAATCGAAATGACTAAACTATCTCACACTTCTACTCTACCACACATGAGATCATAAATCAAGTGTCGGAAACATCATGAAAAGGAATGATCAATACAAAACAATTTTTTTTCTTGACAAATATGAAAGGGGTATGTAGACTTCAACAAAGTGAATGTATAAAGATATAATACCAATTAAAGAAGATGAATAACAGCAACTACATCTAGCATATTGACAAGAATGCAATATCGATAACTAAATGCAACCAATCACAATAACAAAATAACAAGTAAAAGAATGACTACGAATAACCTCCATTTGGATGAGTGGTCTAAACTCTCCTTCTAGAGGTATTTGGAGCTTAACAATTTGAGGGATCTTTTCTGCTTATTAGCATCCAATGGGACCCAAAAGGGGGAAAATTATAAAGAGGAAGTATTTCCTTCTTTTCTATTAAGAAAAATATCAATTATTGAATCAAGAAGACAATAACCCTCTTATATATTTGGTCTTTATTCCTAAATCTATGATCTAGGAAATAGACGAGTAGAAGATTAGTCTATTACACTATTAATCTTAACTAGGGACTGAGATAATAAAGTGTATTTATTCAGATAGGGAGATCTTTTAAAAAAAAATCATGAGGCATATCTTCATCAAATCAAGTGGAAAACAGAGTTGAGAGTTACTTATATTGGTTGAGGTACTATTTCTAATCTAATTGGGAGTCTTCTAGTTCTAGATAACAATTGACAATTTGTCAACTGAAAATGGTTTTGGTTGAGCTAAAAAAATAATATATCTATTGAGGCTTTATTAGAGAGGTAGGAGTTTGAAACTCAATCTAAAGTTTACTAATTAACTCTAGAGTTGACTTCAGAGAGGTATAGAAACTTCAACCATAAATCCTACAATAGTTAGCCATAAAAAAATGTGTATTCATGCAAGAAAATAGGAACATTCGTCATCCAAGAAACATATCATGTGAAAGTAAAAATTTCTAATTATAGATCTATTCAGTCCTTGCATTAGCTAAAAAAAATTTATCAAAGCACTAAATATACCAAGTATCTTAGAAAAGGGATAAAATATGTCTTAAAATAAATAATTAAAATAGCATAACATTGGACCCATCATTTTCCCCCCATTGGAATTAAGCCATGTACTCATGGCTAAAGTTGTATGGCCATATTGTTGGCTCAATTTCCTCTTTCCAATCATACAAAATATCCATATAATTCTCAATTGTATTCCTCAAAATCCCTACAAGCATCTACATAATCATGAGTTTGAGTGACTCTTCCAAGCCACTATGCCATCATGCTCTAAGGTCATTGATTTGAGGATGTAAATTTGGTGCAAGAATGATGATGAGTAGTGGTTGTAATCTCATACCAATCTAATCCTATTGTTCCTCTTGAATTAAAATAACAAGTTGTTTTGTCCTAACCAAACTCCATCGAAGGTTGGTTGGTTGGTGAAATTGGTTCACGTTGGTGTAGGAGTTCTGGTATGGTATATATAGTAATATAGGCATTGGTGGTGATTGATGGAAGGGTACCTTCATGGTCCTAGAATGTTGCAATGCTTGATTGAAGATTTTAAACACACTGAGTAGTGATTTTCTATTGGTAAACTAAATCTCTAAAATCTTTGATGAAGCGGGTCATCTTAGGATATTAGTTTTGCATAGAGATTCCCAAGGATCTTTGGGCTACCCAATATTCCTCCATCATTTTTCCTCACTCAATTTTGTTACATAATATGGAAACAAATCCTTAAATTTTTAATTCACCCACATATAGATTATAGGTCCTCAGAGCACTCCTAAAATAGCTTTCCATAAACTATATCATTTTCAAATTCTATTAGAAGTTTGGATGAAATTTGCATGAATTTCCATTTTAAAAAATGTTCTTGGAGGAAAAATTCATACATACCAAAGAATTTATGCATGGCTAGGAGTGCTACACCAATTTCGCATACTTGATAAATTGATAAAAATTTTCTACTTTTCTCCTTTTTTAGTGCCTCCAAATCTTTTTGGAGCTGAGAATTTTATGTCCATAATTGGAGAGATGTGAGTGATGGGAAGAACATTAGTGGAGGAAAATATATTTGGATACCCACATCTTTTTTGGTTATTGGTTTAGGTCATAATCAAAATAGCTACAATTTTCTCATCTTTTCAAGTATTTTTGGCTTGGGCATGTGTTAATTCTTGTTACAATTATTGAATAGAAGTAGCATGGGAAACTAAATTTTTGTCTACTTTTTCTTGTGCTTTTTTTCAGTCATTTTCTTTGTCTATTGGTAGCTAATTAATTTCGAGTATTTTCTTGAATTCTTTCAATTCTTGCTATGCCTGCGATAGGGCAAGAACTTAAGTAATCTTGGTATCTTCTTCGAGCTCTAGTGTTAACTATGTCATAGTTTTCTTTCCCTCTCTTTGAGAGGTATTGAAGGGCTACTTTGGAGGAATGAAGTAACTAGAAGAAGGTTATGTAATATCTCAAAAAGCCCTATGGCTTCTATAGCCTCATCTTTTTCCTAAAACATCTTCGAGTTTGATGTGTCATAAGGGAATCTTGTTCTATTTATGCTACTCTAGAGGAATCTCTTTCTTTATAATACTCTAGATTAATTAAAAGAGGCTTTGGAGTTATTTGTAGTTGAGCATAGATACATTTTGTTGGCACTTCTGAGGTTGAAGTTAGGGGATTATTTTCTACTTTTTTTCTTTTGGTCTTTTGGTCTAAGGAGCTTAGATCTAGAGGAATTCCTCCCATTTTTTGTCCATTCTCCTATTGAAAGAAGTGATGCTTAATGATGAGATGCATCAACCCATGATGGATTATTTGGCCATTGTACTGGTGAACTCTTGTGATCGTGTTATGCAGTCAGTTACATAAAAATACATGAAAATTGCTAAGATATGTGGCCAAGCAACACCATGATGAATATGGGAAAAAATCACATACTTGGGCCAAAAATGGTGTTGCACTATCTATTAAAAGTGAAAAAATTTATCACCTAGATGATGATGGTGGCCCCTAGTTCAAGGAGACCAGAGCATTTTATACCCTTAGTTTCACCTTTTCTAACCACATACCTAGGCATAGGTTTTAGAGGCACATGGAATGCTTTAATTAATTCTTCATATGGTGCTCGATTGTGTGAAATATATTTTCCATATTTAGGGATTATAAAGAGTTGGATTATCATGATAGGGGTGACACCTTTTACCACAAAGAAATTCATGTGGTAATTTTGAACAAATTCCTCTACCAATTCTAACTCATATCCTTCAAACTTATGCAAGAATTCTAAACATCTAGCCTACACAAAAAAAATCTGCATTGGGTCGATCAATGTTGATGATTTCAATATTAGCTTTTTGTTTGAATATCATGATGTCAATCATGTTAGAACACGCAAATATACTAAGAGGGGGGTGAATCAGTATATCCCTCAATTTAATCCAATTCAAATTTATCAATAAAATGTATTACTATCCTAACTAAATAAACCATTCAAAGAACAAGCACACAACCACAACATCAAATTCACATGGAAAACCCTACAAGGAAAAAACCATGGTGAGAAAGCTACTTGGAGCTACTATCCAAATCCAACCTCATAAAGATATACAAGATTTATAGCTTAGTTTTATGGCTTCAACCAAAGGAAGCTTACAACTCTCTTCTAATTGAAACACTTACAGAAAGAGGCTACAACGTCAAAATACAACACTTGATAAATAAGATACATAACTGCTCTGCAACGCCTCTATTACCCCTGGCTCACTACCTTCAGCACTTCACTTTGTTGGGATTAGGTTCCATCCACCTTGTAAATCCTATGTCATATATCATGGTTCCAACATCCTTGGAAAGTGTCTCTAGTAACTTAGGGTGTATTGGGAAAATATTTTGTAATATTAATTCTCACCATTATTTGTAGTATACTCATAAGGGGTGATGGGCCCACTAGCAGCGGTAAAGGTGCTTTGTGGACATAAACATTTAATATTTTTTTCCCCACATGTGGATGCCTAGAATGGGATAATAAAAGATAAAGGAAATGATAAATAAGTGACTTTTTGGATTCTCCAAGTGGGTGCTTGGATAGAGGAAACATGTGTCACTTGGTTTTCCATCATTTATTGCATCTAATGTAATGTTTATCTTCTCAAGTTTGGGCACCCAAGTTGGAGGGAAAGTATTGGAGCCAAAACTAATGTGTTTTCAAATGTCGAGGAGGTCATTCAAAGGTTGGGGACGTTTGGAATGAAGAGTCATCTTTGGGCGTCGTGTTTGGTGCATTAGATTCCTTCACAAGTCTATAAATTTAGCCCCTTGGATGTAGAATTAGAGAGGAATAGTTGAATGTAGAGTTACTCTACAGGAACAAGGACAAGTTGAGGCATAAGGAGGTTGTTCACAAGTGCACAAGTGTTTCCATGGTGGAGGAAAAGAGGAGAATGGAATTGGTTGTATTGTAATCTCATTTATTTGATGATAATGCATGCTTGGCCTCTCTTCTTGGTGGAGTTTTTTCCCGCAATGGTTTGTCCACGTAAGTCTTTTGTTATGTGATGATCTTGTGTTGTTGATTTGTGCCTCATTTCTGCTATCTTATGCTGATGTTACTCTTTATTTATTGTTGCTACAAGTTCACATAAGGTACTGTTTATAAGCATGATATGTTGGTTGTTTTTTGGCATCATAAAGAAGATGGATCTAATCATGGTATTTCCATATTAAGGCAACTTAATTTTCAAATTTGCATATAAGTTCCAATTTTTCATGTTGTTGTAGTTCAAACCTTTTATCTCATCCATTAAAGTATTTTTGGATAGAGATTGAATTTCCTAATAATCGGTATTGAACCTGTTTATTTCTCATCATTTGGTATCAAATTTGAAGGTTAACTAGGTTCTGGGTATTCCTTCTTTTTTATTTCTTAGCTTGGCAAGCTTGTGGGAACTTGTTAGATGGAATTGGAGGTTGTTGGAAGGCTTTTGGGATAGCAACGAATGTTCTATGAGTTAACTTTGTTTTGCATATTTGTGAGATTAAAATCCATGGATATTGTCAATATGATCTATGTTGGGCATGGGAAGCTCATGATTATGGATCTTTATGGAGTTGGTTATGCTATGGTAACTTGGAGCTCTTGTTTTAAAATATGTGTGTATCCTCTTGTTTGGTGGTTTTGTTCATTTACCTTGAGGTCATGTGTAGGAAGAAGGTGTTCATGTTGGATAGGTAGAGACGTACACTCTTGATTTGGACTAAATAATGGATTACTTATGTTGGCTTCATGGGTTTAGCCCTTGGTTACATGAAATAACTAGAAGATAAGCCACTCACCTCTTTGTGAGTTGTGGAGCTGATATGTTTCATATTTTATAAGCTCCTGGATAACTTGGTTTTCCTATTGGATTTTATTTTAATCTTGTTTTCAATTGTGGGTTTGTAGATTTGTGCTTATTCCATTATTCAAATGGCATGTTTAGTGTTAATTTCTAGATGATTATATGGATTTCAAATTTACAAAGATGGTTTTGCATATTTTACATGTTAACTAAAATGTGTGGTATGTAGATCTATGATGAGACTATATTCAGGGTGTTCTAGATGAAGACAGTTATAGGTTTGCATGGTTGCTTTGAGGGTTATTATTGATCTATAGTTAATCTTATATGGTTTTGTTTGGAAAATCATATCTATCATTCATTCTAGTGTTTGAGTCTTGGAAATCCACATGTTATACTAGAATATCTTTGTTTTGCATGGTACTAGTGTGGGGTTGAATCTTTTTTCAGTTATTGGAGATTGGAGCACTGATTATGTATTTCTCCTTTGAGATGTTGCATATGTCCAGTTATTGGAGATTGGAGCACTGATTATGTATTTCTCCTTTGAGATGTTGCATATGTCCAGTTCTTGGAAAATTGTCTAATGTATATTCTATTTGGTAGGCCATATTCTTGGTCATTGTTATTACATTGGTATGCTTATTGCAATAAGATATGGTTATTGGGAGTACCTGATATAGTTGTTCATTTGAATCTTTAGCAATGGTTTATGGTGCATGGGAAGCTTTGTTCACTTTTAGTAGAGTGTTGGAAATTATGTTTTTCATGATGCTATTTATAACACGGTATTACTTTCAATGGGAGCTTTATATAGTTACATAATATGTTCTATCTTCTTTGTTTCAAGATTTTGGTTCTAAGTTGTTGTTGCAATGTGTAGTGAGCCATGGATAATCTTTGATTAGAATATGGATGGTATTTTGCAATGGTTGTTGATGTCATAAGGAGCTCTTGGATTTTTCCTTCAAATTGCAATAAGAGTTATGACATCTTTGGTTCTATTGACAAAGGATATGTAGCATCGGTATCTTCTTGGTTTGGAGATCATGGTTGCACTTTACCTTTTAGGAGCTCATGGTGTTGAATTCTTTGATTGTGTTGGGGCCATGGAGGATCTTTAGTTAGGAGATGGCTATCATGATACCTAGAGAGCTTGGTTACACAGTTCAGTGGGAGCTTTGGCAGTGATGTTGATTCATCATTTAATGATGGATGGTTATGTGATCTCCTAGGAGGATATGTTAGATCATGATGTCATAATATGTTTCTAATTCTATAGTTGGAATTTTGATAATGGTCTTGTTTGGTTCTCTTTAGTTTTGAGTATTAATCACTTGCTTGGAGCTTCATGATTTTGCAGGGTTGCACTTGAAGTTGGCATGGATTGATTGGTGTATGCTCATATAGACTAGAGGGACTTGGGTGAGGCTAAGAGATCTCTTATTTATGGGATTTTATGTTGAGATGGTTAGTCTTTGATGAGTATTTTAGTAGAAAGACCAAGGAGCCTACACTTGGCTATGGATGTGAATCCATTATGGACCTGAAGAGAAGATTTTCATTTCTTGGTGTTGTATGCATAGGACAATCTTGTATCTCACTCTTGGTCTAATCGGTAGGTGGATGATTTGAGAGGTATTTCCCACCTAATTATCAAATGAATTCTTTATTTTGTATCTTGTCTTCTCATATGAGTTAGTCTTGAATATATATATATATATATTATGAGGACTTGTTAAGAAGAAGATGCATGATTTATGGATTGTTTTCGTTCTTGAGCTATGGTTCTAGTTCTTATGGCTTCTTTGGAGAGGTATAGGAAATGGTTTGTGGCTTTGGGAATATTATCTTTGTTGTGGAAATAATTGGTTGGTTTGATCTACCTTTGGTATGAGAGTTTTACATCTAATGCTGCCATGTTTTTCATTTGATTTGAATGTTAGATGTTGATATCCTTTTAGTTTGGGAATGGTGAAGTATATCTTACTTTACACAACTTGGTACATGTTAGTGTGGAACAAGGATATAGTTTTATTTGCAAGTTCTCTCTTTGGTCATGGTATTCTTCTTGGATTTTTTTTTCAAATGGTTGAGTGTGAAGAATTTGGGAGAGCTATGGAGACTAATGGTGAGAGAGGTATTGCAACATATTTTTTTACAAGATTTGCATATCATTGTATGTTTCCTTGATACAATGTAATAGAGGAATTAGCCACATCCTCTATGTGAAGTACTATAGATAGACTTGATATGCCTTGATCTATTTTTATATTTGGCATTACTCATGCAGTGGGAGTTTCTAGATATATGTTTGGTTATCCTCTATGATATCTTGGTATGTTGGTTACTAATGTGATGATGATTTTGCATGTTTCATTGGATTGGGATCTACAAGTTACATAGTTGTGAGGGTTGATCACCTATTTGATTATATTGGGATGACTCAGATATGGACTATCTATATCCATGAGATTATTTTAGTGTTTATACAGACTTGTTAGTTGGATTTTTCTATGGTCATTTATTCATTGGTATGTTGCATTGAGATAGGAGGATGGATATACAGAGACTTGATTGTAGATTTTGGGTTGATATGTTGATGGCATGAAGTTTTATCTATGTTTTGTATACCTTAGTTTGAGGTATGGTTAGCTTGGATGAGTTGCAATTTTTTTTCGTTGTTATTCCAAATGGTGTAAGGTAGCTACTTAGAGCCTTATCATTTGAATTTGATGCTTATGTTCATATAAAGATTGGTCCAGGTTTCAGTGATAGTTGATATGTTTCACCTTGGCATGTTCCTTTTTCTTCCATAGGTGGCATGTTGGAGGATGTTAAGGATTTTCTTACTTGATGGTGGTTATCATGGTTGCTTTTGTAGGTATCTTGTTGGAGCATGAGAGCATGGTGAAGATTTAGATGGTACATGTTTGGCTAAGGGATTTTTTTCCCTTGTTTTTTATTCCTATGGGTGTATTTACAATGTTGATGTCAAGTGTGAGAATGTTAGGATTAGGTTCCATCCACCTTGTAAATCCTATGTCATATATCATGGTTCCAACATCCTTGGAAAGTGTCTCTAGGCACTTAGGGTGTATTGCGAAAATATTTTGTAATATTAATTCTCACCATTGTTTGTAATATATTCATAACAGGTGATGGGTCCACTAATAGTGGTAAAGGTGGGTTGTGGACATAAATATTTAATATTATTTTCCCCACATGTGGACATCTAGAATGGGCTAATAAAAGATAAAGGAAATGATAAGTGAATGTTTGGATTCTCCAAGTGGGTTCTTGGATAGAGGTAACAAGTGTTACTTGGTTTTCCATCATTTATTGCATTTAATGCAATGTTTCTCTTCTCAATTTTGGGTGCCCAAGGTGGAGGGAAAGTATTGGATCCAAAACCAGTGTCTTTTCAAATGTTGAGGAGGTAATCCAAAGGTTGGGGACATTTGGAATGAAGGTCATCTTTGGGCGCCCTCTTTGGTGAATTAGATGCCTTCATAAGTATATAAATTCAACCTCTTGGATGTAGAATTAGAGAGTAATAGTTGAATGTAGTGTTACTCTGTAGGAACAAGGATAGGTTGAGGCATAAGGAGGTTGTTCACAGGTGCACAAGTTTTTCCATAGTGGAGGCAAAGAGGAGAATGGAAGTGGTTGTATTGTAATCGCATTTCTTTGATGATAATGCATACTTGGCCTCTCTTCTTGGTGGATTTTTTTCCTGCAAGGGTTTCTCCACGTAAATCTTATGTTATGTGATGATCTTGTGTTGTCGATTTGTGCCTCATTTCTGCTATCTTATGTTGATGTTATTCTTTATTTATTACTACTATAAGTTCACATAAGGTAGTGTTTATAAGCATGATATGTTGGTTTTTTGTTGGCATCATAAAGAATATGGATCTAATCATGGTATTTCCATATTAAGGCAACTTAATTTTCAGATTTGTGTATAAGTTTCAGATTTTCATGTTGTTGTAGTTCAAGCCTTGTATTTCATCCATTGAAGTATTTTTGGATAGAGATTTAATTTCCCAACAATTGGTATTGAACCTGTTTATTTCTCATCACACTTACACTCCTTTTTTTTTAGCTCACTATCTCCAAAAATCACACATGCTCTTCTGTCTTCGGCTCACTACCTCTAGCATTCACTTACACACTTCTAACAACTCATTTCCTTCAACACTTCACTTATACTCTTCTACTTTTGGCTCACTACATTCAACATATTTCAAACACTTATCTACACATTCACACTCATTCCTCTGCCTTCAGTGCACTTCTTTTGGAATATACATTGAAAACTCAACATATATCATATACACCTTGATCACACACTTGATCTTCTATACCTTCCACAAGCTTCAAAAAAATTCTCCTTATTAGCCAAACTAAAACGTATAAACATGAAACGTGCAACAGCCATAGCGAGTCAGCTCCAAAACATCCACAGGAAAGGGAAATTAAATATAGTCCAAGCTAGGAGATAATCAAGACCTTTTTTTACTCTACAGGCAATCCCATGTTGATGCACACTACCAAAACTTGGCACAAATAACTCAATGTACCAAGTCGGCCCAAAAAACACTTAACCCTTCAAATATTAACTCCAAACCACAAGTGGTACTAGAGAGACCAAATAAAATAATGTGGATTACATTACAAGCATCAAATGATATTCAAAAACATTTCCATGCCCTCCTTTTATAACTTCATGCAACATTATGTTGGAACAAGAAAATAGACACAGAACTAGTATCTCTTGCAAACCTAGACAACACAATATTGAGATAGAACATTGAGAACTCAACTTGAGGTACATCCCAACACCTGAAACTCGAAGGGAGAAAACAGATAAATATGTTAAATTCATCCTCCAAACTGCAAGACCACAACAACAAAAGTAGAGAAATGTGAAGCATTTCTTTGAACCTTCCATGATTGCAACAACATAGTCTTCACTTTGCTAACTCAAAAAAATTGTGGTAACTTTATGCTCTAAAAATAGGATCACACATGCTTCACACTTGATTTTATCTATCTTCCAAACTGTAGGACCTAATCTATAAATGTGGAGGAATGCAAAGCATTCTTTGGAGCTTTTCAATACAACTTCCTAAGCCACTAACTATAAGAAAACCTTTTATACATTTTACATCAACAAATAATGAATACAACATTCACAACATCATTCACTTATACATCAGCAACAAGAAATATAGGACAATTGTTATAGAAAACTCATGACATCCATCATCCTACATAAAACTTGTGATCAACATTCTAATTGTAGCATATGCAACCATCAACGCACTACCACTTTATTGAAAACAACATCAACAATCTCCATACTGCTAACATCAATGACAACACCTGCAACATACTTGCAACAATCTCCCCTTTGGCATTGATGGCAACACTAGCGTAACATTGAATAGATATTCAATTTTCTCCCCCTTTGAGATCAAGGAAAAAGGGCTAAGGTCTTCAACTAAGCTTTCTGCAACATGTAAGCTCTCCCTATCTATAGAAAACTCAACCTTCATCTACTTGCTCCCCTTGAGAGGTAGCCTTGATCAATCCAGGGATAAAAATGAGTCTTGAATTACTCCACGTGGACAGATGCACCATCTATGCATCTAATTAGAAGGAGGGGCAACAACCCCTAAATTCAGTTTGAGATACTCAAATGTATCCTTTGAAATTTCCTTTGTAAATATGTCTACAACTTGTTCCTTTGTGGGCACATAAGCCAATATTACTTCTTGATCCACATATTTCTCTCTTAAGAAGTGATACCTAATAGCTATATGCTTGGTTCTAGCATGTATCATTGGATTCTTTGAAATATTGATAGTTCTTGTATTATCACATAAAATTGGGATGGGCTCATCATACATCACCTTAATGTCCTTCAAAGTTTACTTCATCAACAACACTTGGGTGCGGCAAGATGTTGTAGCAATATACTTTGCTTATGTTGTTGATAAGGACACTAAGTCATGCTTCTTACTGAACCAAGAGACCAATCTGTCTCCTAAAAATAAAGCCCCACCGATGGTGCTACTTCTGTCATCAACACTACCAGCCCAATCACCATCAGTATATACACTCAAAGAAAAGTCATCATCTTTGATACCATAGTCTATAGTCTGGAGTGCTCTTTAAATATCTAAAAATCCTCTTGACAACCTTTACATGAGTTTCTTTTGGATCAACATAAAACCTTGTAACCATGTAGATAGCTCGCATGATACCAAGCCTTGATGCAATTAAATACAATAGGCCCCCAATCATAGATCTATACAAATTTTGATAAGCCTTAGGTGACAAATCATCCTTACTAAAATGACAACTTGTTACCATTGAAGTACTCGCTGGTTTACAATCTTCCATACCAAACTTCTTTAGCATTTCCTTGATATACTTTGCTTGAGAGATAAAGATACCATTATCTAATTGTGCAATTTGGAGTCCAAGAAAGAATGATAGTTCACCTAACATAGAAATTTCAAATTCTTTTTGCATCTCTTCAGCAAACCTCTTACACATTTCATCATTTCCACCAAATATTGTATCATCAACATACACAAGAACAATTAGGATTCTTTCATCCTCAATTTTGATATACAAATTGCTATCTGTAGTACCTTTCTTGAAGGACTGCTAGAGTAGGTACTTGTCTAACCTTGCATACCAAGCCCTAGGGGCTTGCTTGAGACCATATAATGCCTTCTTAAGCCTACATGTACCATTTTTGGGTCTTCTAATAGTTGAAATCCATCAGGATACTCTATGTAAACTTCTTCTAAATCGCCATTCAATAAAGTAGATTTTGCATTCATTTGATATACTTTGAGGTTCTTATGAACAAAAAATGTAAGAAACATTCTAATAGCCTACATTCTTTCCACCAGAACAAATATTTCCTCAAATTCAATCCCTTCCACTTGTGAATATCCTTTGCACACCAGCCTTTCTTTATTTCTCACAACCTCTCCATCTTCATTTAGTTTATTTCTAAAAAACCCATTTTGTTCCTATTGCATTCTTGTCTATAGGCCTTGGAACCAATTCCCAAGTCTGATTTTTCACAATCTCATTCAACTCTTCTTCCATTGCATGTATCCATCCTTCATCTTTTCTAGCATTAGCAAAAAAATTTGGTTATATTCTTGACAGTAAAGAAAAGTTCACTTGTTCATTTATTTTTGCAAATCTTCTTCTAGTCTGCACTTCTTCATTCTTCTCCAATGATCTAATCTTCTGAATGATTTTTTTGAGCATATTTGGCAAGAGTCCTAGGGATATTTTGTGGTGCTTATTCCTTCTCTTCATCTTCTTCTTCTTCTTAGTGAGCAGGTACATCTAACCAACAATATTCTTGCTCATGAATGTTCTGATGTGTCCT
Organism: Sequoia sempervirens; assembly: GCA_007258455.2. Classification (NCBI taxonomy): domain Eukaryota; kingdom Viridiplantae; phylum Streptophyta; class Pinopsida; order Cupressales; family Cupressaceae; genus Sequoia; species Sequoia sempervirens. The sequence continues at coordinate 44,364,822 of VDFB02000009.1, forward strand.
CATCAACTCTGACATTTTCACTCTCAACAATCTTCCTCAACCTTTATTATATCATTTGTAGGATTTTCTCCTAGTAGAGTACCCAAGAAATATTCTTTCATTAGATCTTGAATAAAAATTTCCAAAACCTTCTTCATCTCTTTTTATAAAGCATCTTCTTCCAAAAATTCTGAAATACTTGATAGTTGTAGGTCTACCATACCAAATATCATAAGGAGTTTTGGTGCTATCCACCCTTAGTTGGCCTTTGTTAAGAATATAAATAGAAATATGGACTACTTCTTTCCAATATACATCAAGAAACTTAGCTTCATTCAGCATTATTCTTACCATCTCTTTAACAATTCTATTCTTTCTTTCCACAACTCCATTTTGTTGAGGAGTTCTAGTAGCTAAATAGTGTCTCTTTATTCCATGATCTTCACAAAATTCTTCAAATTCATTTGATGTGAATTCACCACCTCTATTAAACCTTAAACACATTATTCTAGCATTCATTTCATTCTCAATCATTGACTTGAAAATCTTAAATCTACTAAAAGCTTTTGATTTTTCTTTTAAGAATGTAACCCATGTCATCTTAGAGAAATCATCAATGATTATCATGAAATACCTTTCACCTTGAAGACTCTTTGTCCTGATAGGTCCACACAGATTAGTATGAATTAGTTCCAAAGGTCTTGTGGAAGAATTCTCCTTAGTTTTGAACCTTATCCTTGTCTACTTCCCAATTTGACATTCCTTACATATGGTACTTGCAGGCTTGACAATCTTTGGCATGTCTCTCACTTCTTGCATAGAGCTAATCTTTATCAAGTTATCAAATTTGATATGGCCCATCCTTTTATACCACAACCAGCACTCATTTAATTTTCCTAGAAGACAACTTATTCCATTAACACCCTTTAGGTTGTACAATTTGCTTTCTATTCTAGCTCCTTTTGCCACCAACTTTCCAAAGTTTTCTTTTTTGATTTCACACCCCTAGTCATAAAATATAAGATTATATCCTTTGTTGTACATTTGACTTACACTAAGAAGGTTATACTTGAGACCTTCAACATAAAGAACATCTTTAGTTTTAGATTTTCCATCAATGCTTATGATGCCTTTTCTACAAATCTTTGTTGATGAATTATCTCCAAACTTTATTGATCTATCATTCCATTTAACCAACTTGATGAATTTTCTTTTATCACTAGTCATGTGACTTGAACAACCACTGTCTATTACCCAGATATTTTTTTCCCTTGAGAATGAAATTTTGTTTGAACAACCATTAAATTTTCATTGCTTGTTTCCTTGACTTTCTTTGCACCATCTACCATTTGAATTTCTAATTTTGTAAAAAAACTTGCAATATTTTGTTATATGTCCAACATTGTTGCAAATAAAACATATCACATTGACATCTACTAGAGAAGCAAGAGAATTTCTACTTACAAAATTTCTTCTATTCATTTCATAGTTGCACTCAAGAGCCTTATGGCCATACTTATTACATATGAAACAATAACCAAAAAGTGCATGATTGAACCTGTTTGCACGGAATATTTTTGCATGATGAGATCTTTATTTAGGTCTAATACCATCTTCCTGATTTCTAGACATGGATTTCTCTAATTCCTTTTTGAGTAAAAGGATCTCCTTCTCAATATTTTTACATTCACTTATTTTGGCTTCAATCAAGGCCTTTTTCCTTTTGTTCTTTTTCCTTGCACATTCCAAATCTTCAAAAGAAAATACAATTCCACCTTCAAAATCAACTTCACCTTATTCTTCATCCACATTTTTGCTTGAACTTCCAAAGATCACAATGGCCATAAATAGGGATTCATATCCATCATCATCTAATGTATAGTGATCTTCATCTGAGGAGCAATATTCTTCTTTGGAGAGAAGGTTCCTCTTGAAATTATTTCTCTTGAAACCCTTGATGCTACTTTCATTTTATCCAAAGGGACATTTAGAAGCATAATGAACAATTCTTCCACAATTAAAAAATTTGAAAGGTAATTTACCTTTATACTTGCCTGATCCTTTCTTCAACTTTCTCACAAATTTTGCTTCCTCTTCTTCAGAATCACTATGTGAACTGGATGCTTCTTCTTTCTTTACAAATTTGAATGAAACTTCTCTTTTTTGTGTATTTTGAACTCTATTCCTCATCTCATAGGCTATGAGGGATCCAAGAAACTCTTCCATGGTAAGATTTATCAAATCCTTGGCTTCTTCAATTGCAGAAAATTTTGAGTTAAATCGATGACGGAGAGTTCTCAGAACTTTCTTCACCACCGCAGAGTCAATTATGTCTTCTCCAAGACCTTTGATTCCACTCATAGCTTCATCTACCCCAAGAAAATAACTGGCTATGTTCTCCTCTTCTTTCATCTTTATATTCTAAAACAACTTTCTATATGATTACAACTTTGCTTGCTTCACACTGTCATTTCCTTCATAGAGATTTGTGAGCTTATCCCATATCTCCTTGGCAGTCTTTCATTGCACTAACTTAACAAATTTATAATTTTCTAACCCACTTAGGATAACATTCTTCACTTTAGCATTGTTCTTATGAGCCTTCTTTGTGTTAGGATCAATAATTGGATGAGAAAATTTAATGTAATCATCCTTGGTGGCTCTCCAAACATAATAACCTAGAAAGGAAAGATAGGCATCCATCCTCACACTCCAAAAGGCATAGTTGTTCCCATCAAAATGCAATGCCTTAAAAGAGGACTCCTTTTGAACCATGTGTTGTAAACCAAGATCTACCTTCATTTGGTAGGTTGCACCAAGGAACTCAACTATGATACCAATTTTCAGAACACACAAATATACCGAGAGGGGGGTGAATCAGTATATCCCTCAATTTAATACAATTCAAATTTATCAATCAAAATTGTTACTATCTTAACTAGATAAACCATTCAAAGCACAAGAACACAACCACAACATAAAATTTACATAGAAAACCCTACAAGGGAAAAACCATAGTGAGAAAGATGCTTGGAGCTACTATCCAAATCTATCCTCGGGTGATCCTACAATATTGGTTTACAATTTTTGGCCAAACTGGACATTGAACTGAATTTTTTTTAAATCTTCACTTTCGAGCACCTATAGCGGCTAAACCATGAAGAATTTGAAGATGATGCAAACTAGTGATTTGTGACATTTTGTCTATAGATTCTAAATATGTTTTTTTCAAGAAAATTGGAATCAAATTTCACTTCTTTTTCATCTCCTTCGAAAACTAGTTTTTAACAATAAACACCATATTTAAAGAGTGGTGTTACTGGCTAACACAAAAAAAATTCTATGAAGGATAAAATTCTATTTTTTTCAAATTTAGATTTTTAGCTATGATATATAGTGCATGGAATTGGTTTCATAGCATTGCATTGAATATTTTTTTCTTAATTAAGTTTTAAATTCAAACCAGTTACAATGTATACATGATTTACTGGCTAAAACATAACTTTTTTTGTATGGATCAAAATTCAAAAAAAAAATTGTTGGATCAAGGACATCAATATCTAGTGCATAGATATTTTTCAGATTTTTTTTGATAATTTTCTATTTTTCCACATGTGTAGAATAGAGAGCTTGATTTTCGGTGAAAAACCTACATTTACAAGAAATAAAAAATAAATATAATAATTAAATTAAATTTATTTAAAATTATACTTTTTGGGAAGCTTATAATAATTACTACATACTCACAAAAAAATAAATTTTAAATGAATTCATTTGATCCCCCAAAAGGAAAATCAAAAGTGGTTTTTTATCAGCATTTTGATGGGTGTAAAGGAAACTCCATTATAGGTATGGTTTAAAACTAGCGGGGTTCTATCCAAGGGGGTTTGATCTAAGGTGGTTTGATCAAACCCTTTTCAATCAATTGGAATCCTTTAAATGGAACTTTTCAAGGATTAAATCATTATGTTTTCTAAAAGTATGTGATTTCAGCAAAAATCAGGATCTCCCAAAAAGTGTCAACCAGTATTGTGGGATCACCCCCTCACAAAGATAAACAAGAATTACAACTCAGTTTTATGGCTTCAACCAAAGTAAGTTTACAACTCCCTACCAATTACAACACTTATAGAAAGAGGTTACAACCTTAGAATATAACACTTGATGAATCAGATACATAACTATCTTTGCAACATTTTGGATGCCGCCAACTCACTACCTTCACCACTTCACTTACACTCATCTACTTTCATCTCACTACCTCCAACAATCACATATACACCTCTACCTTTGGCTCACTTCCTCCAACATTCACTTACACACTCATGTCATCTCATTGCCTTCAACACTTCACTTATACTCTTCTACTTTTGACTCACTCCTTCAACATACATCAAACACTTCTTTGCACATTTACACTCATTCCTCTACCTTCAACGCATTGCTTTTGGAATATACATTGAACACCCAACATATATCACATACACCTTGATCACACACTTGATCTTCCATTTATACCTTCTGCAAGCTTCAAAAATTTTCTCCTTATCATCCAAACTAAAATATATAAACATGAAACATGCAACGACCATAGTGAGTCGGCCCCAAAACATCTGCAGGAAAGGGAAATTGAATACAATCCAAGATAGGAGATAAGGACCTATTTTAACTCTGCACATAATCCTAGGTTGGTGCACACTATAAAAACTTTGTGCAAGTAACTTAATATACCAAGTCATTCAAGAAAACATTTAACCCTCCAAATATTAACTCCAGACCACAAGAGGTACCAGAGAGACCAAATAATGTCATGTGGATTACATTACAGGCATCAAATGATATTCAAAAATATTTCCATGCCCTCCTTTTACAACTTCATGCAACATTATGTTGGCACAAGCAAACAGACACAAAACCTGTATCTCTTTCAAACCCAGACAACACAGTCTTGAGATAGAATATTGATAACTCAATTTGTGATACGTCCCAACACTTAAAACTTGAAGGGAGAAAATATATAGACATGCTAAACTCATCCTCCAAACCACAATACCACAAAAACAACAAATAAATGCAAAGCATTTCTCTTAACCTTCCATGACTGCAACGACATGGTCTTCACTTTGCTAACTCAAAAAAAATTTGTGGTAACTTTTATGCTTTGAAAATAGGAACACATATGCTTCACACTTGATTTTGTTTATCTTCCAAACTACAAGACCTTATCTATAAATGTGGAGGAATGTGAAGCATTATCTAGATCTTTTTAGTACAACTTCGTGAGCCACTGACTACAAGAAAACCTTTTATACATTTTACATCAATAGACAGTGAGTAAAACATTCACAGCATCATTCATTTATATATGATCAATAGGAAATATAGGACAACTGTTATAGCAAGTTCATGACATCCATCATCATACATAAACCTTTTGATCAAAATTCTAATTGTAGCATATGCAACCATCCACACACTACCACTCTACTAACAACAACATCAACAATATCAATACTATTAATGTCAAGTACAATACCTGCAACATACTTGCAATGAATCACAGAGCATCCTATGACTCAATACTTGAGCTAGACTTGGAAATTGGCACCTAAGAGAAATAAAGAGATGATTATAGGAATTGTGGAAGGAAAAGGTAGCAAGTAGAATCAGGAATAAAAGGTAATGCATGAAATATCATTATGTGTAAATATCGTAAACGATAACATGTTATTGAATTTGATTGTGTAATCACTGAATTCAAGGGGTGACATGTCAATGATGGTAGGTGAAGCACACAAGTGAGAAATTGCAAGTAAATTTGGAGGATACAATGGAATATTTTCATTTATTTGTGCCTAGTCATGATGTGAATTTTTTGCTTGCAGAAGTATCCAATGTATGGATATAACTATCCAAAGCATGAGTATTGAAATGGTCAAATAATTGAGCAAGATGAATGTCTAATCAACCAACTGCAATTAATTCCACCTATAAGGGTTACTAATGGAGGATATTGTGATTGGTGTCATGATGATGATTTGATCAATAGGAAATTAATGCCAAGTTGGAGGTGCACTAGTGAAAATACACTACTAGGTGTTTGATATTAGGAAGATACATGTACAACTGGTCATCTTTCCTGCTAAATTTATGAAAGTATAGGTTCATATATTCCCAAAATATTTTTTATCAATTATTGAAGTAATAAAGCATTTGAAAAGATATCGATCACTTGGTACACTTACTATAATTGATGCAACATTTAACTCATGTGGGGAAAAATAGATGTAAGAAGAGAATGTGTACTTTTTATGAATTTTACCTAAACAATAAAATGCACCTGAAAGGTTAAGCCATCTACATCCAAAAAAGTTGAAAGAATTTGGGAATTTTCTGGAGCTTTAGTGAGGAAGTGACAACACCAAAGGAGAATGTTTTTGTTAAATGGGTTTAGAAGCTATCCAAATCATTGGAGGGATGATGCTATAGATGTGATAGAAGTTATTCAAATTGGAGCACTTCATGGCTTGTAATTTTTTGAGGGAGTTAGTTAGATTTGTATGAATTTCATGAACAAGACATGAATCTAGGGCACTCTGAACTTGGAAATTTCAAAAAGAGAGAAGGTTGCCATCTCTAGTTTTCAACTACATCTTGAGAGAAGATTATCATTTCAACTACCTTTTTTTGAGAGGTAGACCATCATTGTTGGTTTTCAATCTACCTCATTTATTACTTCTTATTGAAGACTCTCTAGGAGTAGATACTGAACCCTTAGAAGTGAGGTCTTCTAAGGTAAAGTGTTCAACTTGAGTTTGCAGTTCTACTAAGAACTCTTTCTTAGATGTTGGTTGATGGTAAAGATTCAGTCTATGATCATTTACCAGTAGTTTTCTCTTTTCTCCATCAATTGATGCTCTATTGGATAACACCATTTCCATAAACTTGGGTTATTTCATAGGGTCCAAGATATTTGGTGTACAATTTACCTTTAAAATCATGGTACTTGGAGTCATAAATAAATGCACAATCATACTTGAAACTAGTTATTTATGATGTGTTTTCATTTCATTCTTTCCTCTATTTTTGAATTAGTTTGATATGTCAAAGTGCTTCCAACCGTAGCACATCTAGTCTATTCATTTGTGCAATCTAGAGTTGATGTGCCTCAATAAGGTCAATACTAATATCCATAGTTTTCCATAGTGTCTCTAACTCAAACTCCATATGAAATATGTTGGTGTGAATAATTGTCTTGTACCTAGCTAATTCATTCACTAGGTAATTAGGGGACATATTCACATGGTTAAGTTTACTTAGGTAAAAGATTCCTTCTAGAAGTCTTAGTTGGCTTTTCTAGAACTTATCTTATCTAGCTAGGATGCATCATTTCCTAGGTGATTAGGTTGTTGGTTGTCTCATGTCATAGGATCATGACATTTGTCAACATCATATTCATTCCTATCTCTCAACCTTGCCCATATAAGCAAGGTATCTCTTGTACATTTGTATTCAAGGAATAGCAAGCAATAACTATTCAACCATTAATCAATCTTGCATTGTGAAGCAAGCTTTCTTGCCATTCTCTCTCTTGTGGAAGTGGTTTTGGTCACAACTGATCTTGGGGGTGTTGGGGAGTCACCATTAACTCCTACATGGTATCAGAGCTCTCCAGGTGTTGCAGATTCCTTCCCAGATCTGAGGGTGATATTTTGGCTTGAAGATTTTTGTTGGGTGCAGATTGGGGTTTCAATAGCCTCACGGTTGAGTTCACAAGCTTCCGCAAATGAATTTTGACTGTAAATTCACCTATATTGGGTAAAGTTGTTTTTGAGGAAAAAAAAATTTGCTGGGACAGCCTCCCAAGTACGATTTTCATAATTTCGCAAAAAAATATTTTCAGTGAAATATTTTCTGCGGTATTGTTATAATTTTTGGGGCAAAAATTCTTTTACTCGGGAAAAATATTTGTCAATAGTATTCGGCAAAATATTTCAATTTATTTTCAGGCTATATTATTGTGGATCGGCATATTGGCATATTCTGCGGCATCTTCATAACCCCTATGCAGGTACTGGCCATCACATCAGTCGACCGTTCATTCGCAGGGTACTGATTGCTTTGGCAGGTCAAATCTCTAGTTGCATCTGCATATTCAAAGTACCGGCTATTTTTCCATTTGGATCGGAAGCCGACATCCTCACTATACTCATCGGCATATTCTGGTTCTTTCATCATTGGTATGTGGAGGGTTGGGTCTTATCATCCAGGGTACCTGGTCTTATCAGTCGGCGTACCTGGTCATATTCCTCGGTTGTCATTTATCTGCAGGGTATGAGGCCGGGTCAACACTGCAGGAGGCCGTATCTATTGTTGGGCATTTATTTTCTGGTCGGTCAAATCTAGTTGATGAATTTATTTCCATCGGTTGATTCCATCTGTCTGCGGATTGTAAGGATGGTACAGGACTATTAATCGCCCGACTGCCCCGTCGACATCCATTGGCTGATCTTTCTTTGGCTTTGTCAGCTATCAGTTCCACATGCAACGGTCGTTGTATTTCTGGGTACTATTCTCTGTATCGACGTGCATTTACTGTCATCTCTAAACCGCAAGCCCACATCGACCGATCTGTGGTGTATGGGTATGCCGAGTTAGGGTTTCCATAGATCCATTCGCTAGTCAAGGAATATTCGCAAGAGCTTTGTTTAGGTGAGCATTAAATTAGCGTGCTCTCCACCAATGATGATGATACGTCCTTGTTGGTGATCAGAGAAAGTGGTATGAAATTCTAATTGGCTTTTATATATATGCACTTTGTATTAAGTTTGTAAAAGTCAACCTTGTGTTAGCCGACAACAAAGGCCGAGGGGTTTTATAACGGTTTTTTTATCTTTGCTTCCGGTCATATGGATGACCATCTTTTAGCCCCCAAGAGCCCGAGTTTTGCACGGGTTTAGTGTTCACAGTACTTGATTTTGGCCCCCAAGTGCCTATTTATAGGCCTTTTTTTCATTTTATCATAACTTTTGCATACGGAGACCATTTTCCAGAAACGAGATATCGTCGGAAAGCTGGAAGAGTCAAATTTTCAGTGGTGCAGATATTTTGTAGAGATTTTGTAGTTTTGTGCCATATTTTCCAGGTTGAAGATAGATCTTTATTTTTGGCTTTTGAAGCTCATATCTTTGTAAATGGATGACTTAATTACTTTGGAGAAAGGGAACTATAGGCAATGGAGTAATTTAATACTCACTCATCTTGGTGAGAGGAATCTATTGTCCTATTTGTTTGATAAAGTTCCTTGTCCTAGCACAGTTGATGAGTCTTGCATTTGGAAAGGCTTCAGGGCTGCTGTCTATAGAGTTATTTTTGAAAATATAGATGATGACTTTTTGTAGACACTTATTCACTTCCAATGTCCTCATGCTCTTTGGAATCACATTAGAGAGGTGCATGAAGATCATGATTCTTCTCCATCTCTTGAAGGTCCTCTTTCCAACTCACATGTGCTTCTTCCTTCTTTAGAGTTGATAACCCATGCTTGTGATCCTTTGGAGGAGATTGCAGATGCTTCAGAGGTTCTTGATTCTTCATCTTATGTTGTTGAATCATTGAGTACTACCAGTGATTCATTGCAACATGTATTTGATAGTCTTCCTGATTGGGATTCTTATTTGACAGACATTGCTTCTTTGTTTGTGGAGTCTCACATTTCAGACTTGGAGGACCAATTTGAGGGTTTATCTCTCTCATTTGATGATAGTCATGGATCAACTATTGTCACTTCATGTTTGTCTTTGGAGCTTGTTCAAGATCAGTTTCCATTGGTTCCTAGTTTGTCACAGTTTGTTGTGATTGGGCATGTACCTGATTGGATTGTGGCATCATCTTCATCATCCAATAAATTGGAAACACATGAGCAGATTTCAAAGACACAATATTCCTACATTTGGATTCCTCTTCCTACCACTTCCTATCCAGAATGGGAATCATTCCTGCATTTTTACTTGGTGTATCTTCTTCCCAAGGGGAGAAACATTGTTTGTAGGCATTGGATTTTGTTTTGTCTTCAGACTTTAACCATGTTTGCAGGTGATCATACATTATGGGGGGGATATCTCATCTCTCTACTTCCCTCTTATGGGAGGTTCATTTATTGTATATACATGATGCATGATGTCCTTGGGGGGTATCATTGAGTCCTCCATACATCATGTTGTTTTCTTTTGTTTTCTCTCTTTTGGAGAGGAGTTTTGTCCCATAGGGTTTTCTCCTTTTCTCTGCTTGTGAGAGATTGCATCATTTGCATTGTAAATGGGTACCTAACATGGCCTAGTAGTCAGGACCCATAGTAGTGTGCATAATAATCTTCTCCCTAAGTTTCACTTAAGGGGGGGTGTTGGTGTGATTAATTGTCTTGTACCTAGCTAATTCATTCACTAGGTAATTAGGGGACATATTCACATGGTTAAGTTTACTCAGGTAAAAGATTCCTTCTAGAAGTCTTAGTTGGCTTTTCTAGAACTTATCTTATCTAGCTAGGATGTATCATTTCCTAGGTGATTAGGTTGTTGGTTGTCTCATGTCATAGGATCATGACATATGTCAACATCATATTCATTCCTATCTCTCAACCTTTCCCATATAAGCAAGGTATCTCTTGTACATTTGTATTCAAGGAATAGCAAGCAATAACTATTCAGCCATTAATCAATCTTGCATTGTGAAGCAAGCTTTCTTGCCATTCTCTCTCTTGTGGAAGTGGTTTTGGTCACAACTGATCTTGGGGGTGTTGGGGAGTCACCATTAACTTCTACAAAATATGGGTTGCTTCATGTAGACCAAATCATATGGAGTGAATTTGGTGGTAGTTCTCCAAGTCATATTATAGGCCCAAACAGCTTCAAACAATTTGTCTCCCCAATTGATCATTTATGTAGATTTTTTTGAGACGGTTTCCAATTCCCTATTTGTGACTTTAACTTGTCCATTAGATTGAGGATCACAAGGACATGATTTCCTATGAGTGACCTGATATTGATGCATAAAATCTTAGATCATGATGAACATGACCTACAACCATTGGTCTGAAACTAGAATTTGGGGGACTCTAAATCTTTGTAGGATATGATTGTATAAGAAATATACTACTTTTTCTTCTTACACTGTAGGTAATAATTTTTCCTCAACCCATTTGTTGTATAATATATGTAGAAAAGTATATAATAATTCCCTTTTTAAGGGGGACCAATTAACCCTACAAAATTATTCCCCATTTTTCAAATAGCTCAAGAGCCACCTGAGGATGGAGAGGCATCTTGGTTGATAAGGCAGGTCATTCCATTCACTAGCATTGATTGCAATATTTGACATATTGGTAGATATATCTACTCATGGTTGGCTAGTAGTACCTTGCCTAAGAATTTTATGCCCAGTTCTCAATGCAAAAACATGTCCACCTAAGGGTTCATCATGGTAGGCTCTCATAATATAATATACATTTGTTTCCAATACACACATTAAAAGTACATGATTAAGGAACAATTTTAAAAATATTCATTAACCATTTGAATATAGATCTCTCTCTGATTAAACATTTTACTTATTTAGCATGAAAATGAGGACACTTCCCTATGGCAAGATAATTAGCCAGATCAGTGAACCAGAGTAATTGGATAGATATAGTGAACAAATTATCATCGAGAAAGGCATCATGCACTAGTTCATCCTTTCCTTTCAAAGAAAATCTCAACAAAAATCCAATAACAACATTATATTTTCCTAGCTTATCTATGATGGTAATGTCAAATTCCTACAATAATAGTAGCCAACAAATAATTCTACCTCCAATTATTGCTTTATTATTAAGAACCTAATAGTTTTTGGGAAAATGTATCTCAACCTTGTAATTACATAAGGTATTGTTGATATGTTTGCAATGCGGCGGCATGGGGGGTTCCCCCCATGAGGGGTCCAAGGGTAGTGCACCCTGGCAGGGGCTCGAGGGCAGCGCCCTCGAAAGGAAAATTTTATTTATATTTTATTATTGTAAATCTGGGTCATTCATCATTAGGTATTAGATTTGATGGCGAATATTTTATTAGCTTGACCTGCCCTAGAAGGAAACCCTATTTTATGAGGGTGTTGTATTACAGTTGTATATTAAGATGTATTCTGAGAGTCTGATAGTGGTCATGTTGCCTCTGGATCTCTGGTTGGTGATACTCCTGTGAGAAGCTTGCTCTACAAGTATATTGTAATCTTGTGATTTTTGAATAATATATTGGGCGGCTTTTGGAGTGTGGGGTTTTTCTCTCAAAAGGGTTTTCCCCACGTAAATCACTATGTTGTGGTATGCACAATATTTATGTTTATTTTTGTTTAATTTTTTGTAACTGTTAAAGATCTATAAAAAAAAATCATTATTATCCTCTCAATATTAGTGTAAGAAGTTGTTTTGCTACCTTAGCTTCCTTACAATAGTGGTAGAGTTAGTATGCACAAATACCTTTTATTTAGTGATATAATGATGGAACTTGTTGATCGCATAAACTACAACCATGAATTCCTTCTCTGTAGTGGTGTAGTTTTTCTCTATTGGACTTATATTTTTATTGATATAATAGGTAACATAGATTCCTTCAAACTCATTTTTTCGCCCAAGATAGCCCCTATTGTTGGCAACTCAAGGGAAGACAACTGAGAAGGGGGGTGAATCAGTTGTCCCGAATTTCAAACTTATTCAACTTATTAACCTTATTCTCAAATCTGATCATTAATCATGAAAGCATAAATGAACAACACATCAGAATCACACATAACACCAAGATTTTTACGTGGAAACCCTATTAGGGGAAAAACCACAGTGGAGGTCAGTCCACAAGATTATACCCTGTTAAAAGTATAAGAAAATATGAATGGGGAATGCACATGCATTTAGGCACACTGCCTAGAGCTCACTACTCAAATAAAAATAGGCTTATTTCCCAAAGGAAGACACGCTATCTTATAGAAAGGTTTTGATTAAATCCATCAGATTTTGAACTAAGAAAACTAGCATCTGCTAATGTCTGATTACAGTTCCAGTTAAGCTCATGAACACTTCTTCACTCTTCTTCACACTCTGCTCTACCTTTAAATGATCTATACATTATTCACACATAGGACTCATACACTTCGTACACACACGTCTCCAAATGATAAAACAATCACTCTTATATATCCGCAATAGGAAATTACATCGCTATAAGTCGACTTCAACAAAATAATAAAATGAATATAAACAGTCGGCCCAAAACAATAAATATTATTCATGCGAATCAACCAAGGTTTGCCACAACATAGTGAAGACCAAAAACAACATCCTCAAACATGAACCACTTCAATTAATTACTCCTCAAAGATCCACAACATGCTTCAACACCTGGTCGGCCAAGAACATGAAAAACATGAACTTGCAAGAGAAAATCTCGGATCACGAGCACAATGATCAATGCGGACATGCAAAAAAGATAGAGCATGAACTAGAAACATCCACAAGCATCATCAAACACCAGAGAGGCATCCGCAGCAACTAAACTAACTAAAATCACATGATCTTCATTCAGGAACACAAACTGAAGTATCTGAAAAAACTGTCATAATACAAATCTTCACGCGGATCTCTAAAACTTGATGTGGATAAACTAGATATACTCAACAAGAAACCCTTTATTCCACAACCTCTAAACAACAATGTATTGAACACACTGACAGACTAAACTTCACTTCACCACTGACAACCTGTAGCACTTCTTATTACAATTTTCTCAATATCCTCAACATATACAGCTTCTAATGTAACAATGTTAATAGTGTTGACATCAATGACAACCACATATCAGTAACACACCACAACATCCAACAATCTCCCCCTTTGGCATTGATGGAAACACATGATGTGAAAAATACCATCAACACATCTATACTTACTCCTCCTTAGGTTCTAACTCTTCTTTCCTCAACTCTTCTCCCACAAATATTTTTCACATAACTCTTCTCCCCCTTTGACATCAATGGAAAAGATCTCTTCTATGCAAGATTTGAACCACATATCTGAACACCTAAACATCTGAACATCTAACTACTCTCCCTGAGTAGCAGGCACCACAACATCAATCCAGATCAAAATATGATCATGAAATGCACATATTGATGCAAATCAATGCATCCTTAGTTCTAATTAGGAGGGGTAATCACCCCTAACTTCCCTCTGAGATACTTGAGGCAACGGCTTGGTAAATGTGTCTACAATCTACTCCTTAGTAGGCACATACTCCAATATGACTTCCTTTTCACTTACTTTCTCTCTCAAAAAGTGAAACTTGATAGATATATGCTTGGTCTTGGAATGCAGCACCGGGTTCTTAGAAATGTTAATAGCACTTGATTTATCATAGAATATAACAATAGGCTCATCATAAACAACTTTAATATCCTTCAACATCTGCTTCATCCACAGCACTTGAGTACAATTATTAGCAGCAGCAATGTATTCAGCCTCTGCAGTAGACAAGGAAATGGCATTATGCTTTTTTCTTAACCATGAAATCAATTTCTTTCCCAAGAAAGATGCTCAACCACTAATACTTTTCCTGTCATTCACATCTCCTTCCCAATCAGCATCAGTAAAGGAACTCAAATTAAGATCATCATCTTTAGGATACCATAGATCAAATTCATTGTCCCCTTCAAGTATCTGAAAAATCCTCTTCCTAGCAGTCACATGAGATTATTTAGGATAAGCTTGAAATATTGCAACAATACATACAGCATTCATGATATCAAGCCTATTTTGAGTCAAATAAACCAATCCACCAATCATTGATTTGTATCTAGTCTGATTTTCCTTCAGAGAATCATCATCAGTTGTCAACTTGCATCTGGTCACCATGGGTGTACCAACTGGCTTTGAATCTACCATACCACATTTCTTCAGCAATTCTTTCACATACTTGGACTGAGATATAAATATCCCTTTATCTAACTAAGTAATTTGTAATCCCAAGAAGAATTTCATCTCTCCAATCATTGACATCTCAAACTCATTATGCATCTCATCAGCAAACTTCATGCACAAGCTATCATCTCCAAATATGATATCATCAACAAAATTTTGCACAATCAAATCTTTATCATCATTCTTGAAATACAAATTACTATCAGCAGTACCTTTGTTAAATCCAAGCTTCACCAAGTACTTATCCAATCTGGCATACCATGCTCTAGGGGCTTGTTTGATTCCATACAATGCTTTCTTCAATCGGCAAACCATATCTCCTTGATCATTCAACTGGAATCCATCTGGTTGCTCAACATACACCTCTTCTTCCAAATTACCATTTAGAACAGCAAACTTGAAATCCATTTGATAAACTTTGTAGTCTTTGTAAGCAGCATAAGCAAGAAACAATCTCACAGCTTCAATTCTAGCAACAGGGGTAAAGGTTTCTTCAAAATCAATACCTTACATACCAGTATTGCTTTGTTTCTAACCACTTCACCTTGTTCATTTAGTTTGTTTCTAAAGACCCATTTAGTTCCAATTACATTCTTATCCTTAGGTTTGGGAACAAGAATCCATGTATCATTCTTTTCAATGTGTTGTAGCTCCTCTTTCATTGTTTCAACCCAATGTTCATCTTTTCATGCTTCATTCACATTGTTAGGCTTGGTCTTTGAAATCAAACAATATTCTTCTACAATCTTTCTCCTAGTTTGGACACCTTTGTTCTTATCACCTATGATATGATTCTCTGAATGATTCAATCTTACATACCTCAGAGTCTTCTTAGAATGTTCTTCAACTTCAGGCTCTTCTTATCTCTCTTTTGTTCTTCCACTAGTTTCTCCTTCCTCTTGATTTTCCTGATTTACCAGAATGATTTGGACTTGACTTGAAGTTTGACCTTTGTTTGTACTATCATTTTGATCATCAGAATCATATCCATAGGTTCTGGATAGTGTACCAAAGTCTTCATCAACCTTAATATTTGCACTTTCAACCATTTTCTTCAATATTTTATTGTAACACCGGTAGGCCTTACTTTTAGTAGCATAACCCGGAAAGATTCCTTCATAACTCCTAGCATCAAACTTTCCTATATCTTCATCTCTTTTGATATAACACTTGCTTCCAAAGATCTTGAAATATCTAATAGTAGGTTTTTGACCAGTCCATAGCTCAAAAGGAGTCTTACCAGTATCACCTTTGATTTGTACCCGGTTAAGTGTGTACACAGTAGTACTCACAGCTTCTCTCCAATAGATATGAGGTACATTTCCTTCCAACATCATGGTTCTAGCAGCATCTGGAACTATTTTGTTCTTCCTTTCCACAACTCCATTTTGTTGAGGGGTCCTTGGTGCAAATAACTCTCTTTATTCCATGCTCTTCACAAAAAGAATTAAACTCACCAGAAGTGAATTCACCACCTTTATTTGATCTCAGACACTTAATATTTAGACCTATCTCTATCTCAACCATAGCCTTAAAGATATTTAACTTTTCCAGAGCTTCAGATTTCTCCCTTAAGAAAGTAGCCCACATCATCCTTGAATAGTCATCTATAAGCAACATGAAGTATATGTATCCTTGTAAACTTCTAGTTCTAGCAGGACCACACAAATTAGTATGCATAAGAACCAACAATCCATTTGATTTTTTCTATTTACTCCAAAATGAAATTCTTGTTTTCTTTCCTAACTGACATTCTTTGCATATTGCATTAGTAGGTCTCATCAACTTAGGAAGATCTCTCACAGCCTTAGTCGAACTTATCTTGACAATATTATCAAAGTTAACATGACACATTCTCCTATACCACAACCAGCTTTCATCAATTTGAGCAATCAAACAACTTTTACTAGCAACACTCAGGTGGAAAATATTACCTTTTGTTTTTGTACCTGATGCAATCACATTTCCATAATTTCCCAATATTTTGCACTTACCATCCATGAACTGAAGATTGTATCCCTTATCAACCATCTGTCCAACACTCAAAAGATTATGCTTTAAACCTTCAACATACAAGACATCATCAATATTATGCTTACCATCAAGATAAAAGCATCCTCTTCCACAAATCACACCAGTTGTATTATCACCAAAACTCACAACACCACCATCATACTTTTCCAAAATCACAAACTTACTTTTATCTCATGTCATATGATGAGAACAACCACTGTCAATTACCCATTCATCTTTCTCTTCAACTTGCACAGTTAGGGCTTTCTCCACATTTGTACAACTAGCAGATTAAGTAGACACAGGATTAATTTCCTTGATAGCAATAAACACAAATTCATCTTCACCTGCATTTCCTCTGTCAAATTCATCATTTTTCACACCTTCATCAGCAGCATAGTAGCACTTCTTTTGGAATTTAGGCTTGTTAAATCTTGGCTTGGAAACTCTCTCAGGACACCTTGATGCAAAATGACCTATCTTATTGCAAGAGAAACATTTAATAGGCAGATTTCCTTTATACTTACCTTGTCCTCTAGCTTCTATTTTCACTATCAATGCTTCAAGTTCTTCAAGCTCTCTTTCTTCTTCATCGAGCTGTCTCATTTCATCCTCATACTTGAATGTCTTTCTAGATGAACTTTCACCCAGATCATATCTTTGTTTATCTCTTCCAAAAGTAGTGGCCTTGAATGTAGATTCAACCTTAGGAAGTGCATCACCAAATTCACTCAACTCAAAATTAGTAAGCTTACCAATCAACATATCTCTGGTAACATTTTTCACAGTTCTAATCTCTTCAATAGCACTAGCCTTGACTTTGTAGGAATCAGGAAAGGATCTAAGCACTTTAGCAACAATCTCGAATTCATCTATATGTCCACCAAGACATCTGATACCACACACAAGTTCATTCACTCTTTGCATGAAAGTAGTAACATTTTCATCATCACCCATTTTCAAATTTTCATATTTCCCTTTCAGACTTTGTATCTTAGCAATCTTCACATTAGCATCACCTTCATACAAGGTCTCCAAATTTTTATAGATCTCATAAGCAGTCTTCAGATCCATCACATTTGTCATCTCAGTATCAGTCAAAGCACTCAACAATGCTTCCTTAGCCCTAATATTATACTCAGCATCCCTAATCTCAGTAGAAGTGGAATAACATATCTATTACTTGTAATGCTTCAGTAGTGTTCACCAATGCATCTCAGATGGCACTCCATTCGAGTCTTGCACAAGGAATAATTTGTTCCATCAAATCTAGGACTATCCTTATTATAAGTCACCATCCCGGATCACCTCAAGTTTTTAAACTTCTTCCAAGGAACCTGCTATGATACCAATTGTTGGCAACTCAAGGGTAGAAAACTGAGAGAGGGGGTGAATCAGTTGTCACCGAATTTCAAACTTATTCAGCTTATTAACCTTATTCTCAAATTTGATCATTAATCATGAAAGCATAAATGAAAAACACATCAGAATCACACATAACACCAATATTTTTACGTGGAAACCCTATTAGGGGAAAAACCACGGTGGAGGTCAGTCCACAAGATTATACCCTGTCAAAAGTATAAGAAAATATGAATGGGGAATGCACATGCATTCAGGCACACTGCCTAGATCTCACTGCTCAAATACAAATAGGCGTACTGCCCAAAGGAAGACACACTATCTTACAGAAAGTTTATGATTAAACCATCATATTTTGAACTGAGAAAAGTAGCATCCGCTAATGCTTGAGTACAATTCTGGTTAAGCTCATGAACACTTCTTCACTCTTCTTCACACTTTTCTCTTCCTTTGAATGATCTGTACATTATTCGCACACAGGACTCGCACACTTTGCACACACATGCCTTCAAATGATAAAAAAATTGCTCTTATATATCCGCAACAAGAAAATATATTGCTATAAGTCAGCTTCAACAAAATAATAAAATGAATATAAACAGCTGGCCCAAATCAATAAAGATTATTCATGTGAATCAAGCAAGGTCAGCCACAACATAGTGAAGACCAAAAACAACATCCTCAAACATGAACCACTTCAATTAATTACTCCTCGAAGATCCACAATACACTTCAACACCTAGTCAGCCAAGAACATGAAAAACATGAACACACAAGAGAAAATCTTGGATCACGAGCACAACGATCAATGTGAATGTGCAACACAGATAGAGCATGAACTAGAAACATCCACAAGCATCATGAAACACTAGAGAGGCATCCACATCAATTGAGCTAACTAAAATCACATGATCTTCATTCAGGAACACAAACTGAAGTAATAGAAAAACTGTCAGAATACAAATCCTCATAACTTGATCAAATCTTCACGCGGATCTCTGAAACTTGACGTGGATAAACTAGATATACTCAAAAAGAAACCCTTTATTCCACAACCTCTGAACAGCAATGTACTGAACACACTGATAGACTGAACTTCACTTCACCACTAACAACTTGTAGCACTTCTTATTACAATTTTCTCAATATCCTCAACATATACAGCTTCTAATGCAACAATGCTAATAGTGTTGACATCAATGACAACCACATATCAACAACACACCACAACATCCAACACCTATAACCTGATTAGATGTGTTTGTATGGATGTGCATTGGCTCTTCTAGTTGTGTCCCTTAATAACAGGGTTTGCAACCAAATATTTTTTGTGGTTTCAAAGGATGTATGATACTCACTTGTCCAATTAAACTCAAAATCCTTTTTCAACAATATAAAAAATGGGTCTTCTATGCTACTGAATCCCTTAATGAATCATCTATAATATCTAGCATGTCCCAAGAAGCTTTAGAATTTTCTTTGAGATTGTGGTTAAGGGATTTTTTTGGATGACCTCAATTATTTTAGGATATACTTTGATTCCTTCCTAGGAAATATGGTGTTCAAGGATAATGCCCACAGTCATCATGAGGCATTTTTCATGGTTTAAGGATAGTTGATGTTCCTCACATAGTTCTAGGACTTTCTTAAGGTTGTTTGAAGCTTCATTAGATATTTTTCTATGAGTTATAAAATCGTCCATATAGACCTTCACATAGATAGTGGTGAGATTTACAAAAATTGCTAGGACTTATCTTTGAAAAGTGGTTAAGGCATTGCATAGTCCAAAGGGTAGAGCCTTATAAGCATACATTCCCTAGGGACAAGAGAAAGTGGTTTTGAATTGATCCTTCGAAGCTACTTGGATCTAGTTATAACAGCTAAAGTAATTTAGCAAGGATAAATAAATGTTTCCAATTGGGTTATCCAATGCATGGTCTGTCAATGGGAGAGGAAAGTAATCCTTTTTAGTCACTTTTTTCAACTCTTTATAGTTTATGCATACATGCTATTTTCCATTCTTATTTGGGACTATGACTAATGGAGATACCCATTCAATGTAAAAAATGAGGTAGATTAATCTCACTTGTAACAAATTTTCTATTTCCTCCTTCACTATTTCTTTCGGTGTTGGGTTAATCCTTTGTTGGGGTTATCTCATTGGTCAAACATCATCAGTGTAGATATTATATGTACAATTTTTTATATAAATTCATCTCATATCTTTATACTCCCATGAAAAAGCTTGTGTATGCCCTATCAATAATTGTGTTAGTGTTGTTTCTTCTTCATTTATCAACCCGTTATTTATAAGCAATTGTTTATTGGTATGAATAGTTATTTGCTTGGTCTCATTTTGCATATTATAAATATCATTGAATAGTGTATTAAATAGGTATATATTTGGAAGAATTGGTGCCATGTCTTTAGATTCTAGCAATTCCTTTGAGGAAAATTTGCCTTTATTAATGAAAATTTAGATATCTTGAATGCATATTCTAGAGTTCTTTGGAGAGTTTTAGATGCATCTGTTGTTATTCCTTGTGAAGGTATTGTTTCATCATATTTTTGTTCTTGATGCTCTTCTAAATGTTTTATTATGGTGACCATAGATAAATTAGAGGTAATCTCATCATATGAGTCTTTTATATATTCTATCTATAAGTTATTATCATTTTTCATAGAAGGCTTGATAGGTGGAAAAATGGACAATTATTTTTATCTTATTCTATTAGAAATGGTCATACTCCTAGATCTACAATCAATTAAAATAGTGATTATGTCCAACCAAGGATGACGCAAAATGATTTGATATCCAAATTTCTTCTTTTTACCTCAAAGGACAAGGAAATCAATAGGGTATTATTAGGTGCTTATTATAACAATGATGTCCTCTAGAATTCCCTTAGGCTTGGTTATTGATTGATCAACCAATTATAAATTAGTGGTTGTAGGTTGAATATTAGACATGGATAGTGCCTCTACAGTATCAAAAGCAATGACAATGATGGAAGCTCTTAAATCAATCAACACATTAGACACTTCCATCCCATTTATACTCAATATAATGATAGGGCTACTTGGATAGCCATACTTTTGTGGAATCAATTTTTCTGATAGAACATAAAATATTTGTCCTCCTACTTTGATGGTGGTGGGTAATTTCCTTTTTCTTCTTATGGTTTTTACACACAAAGTCTTGATAGCTTGGTTGATCTTAGGGATTTCTTTAATATCCAAAAATAGAGGAATTTCAATATTATTTTTTTAGTTCTCTGATCAACTAAGAATCTTGTAGGGTATTATGAAGTTCTTTGGAGCTATCTAGAGCAACAAGATTTTATTGCATCCGCTTCAAAAAAGGAACTATTTTTGGATCATGAGAACTTTCTAATTATTTTGGTTCTAATTTTTCATTCTAATCATCAAGAGATGGGGTTACTAATGGTTTATCAAAAGTAGGTTTACTTTTAATTGATCATGTTCTTAAGTGAACATAATCTAGCTTGATCATGCTTAACATTACAATATTCTGATCCAAGTTATATGTAGGTTGTTGAGGTTAATTTTTTTTGGGATTCATAACATGTTGAGTTGATAGTTGTGGTTAGTTGACTTCATCACTAGGATTAGAGTGTGTGATTTTTGATGGATCAAGTAGGAGATCTTGAGGTTGTTTCTTATAACACTTTTGTCCCTAATTAGGTTGAGGGACCCATGATTGTTGGTATTTGTTTGAATTTGACCATCATGGAGCTGACCAGGATAGATTGGTCCACTTGGGAGAGCCCCAAGGTGTGCCCCATAAAGGTGGTATCTATGGTGGAAGAATCGACAAAGGAGGATCTCCCCAAGCTCTAGGACAAGGGTTTGGCCTCTAATTTAGAAGGGCTCTATGGGAAAATTGCTTGGGGTACAAATGGAAATTGGGTTTAGATTACCTCTAACCAATGTAGTTAAGTTCTATCTATAGGGTCCTTTTGAGGTGATTTTTAATTTTGGGGAGAAAAATACTCTCATTAGTGAGGTGCTTCTCACAAATTCCACATAGATTAGGTTGGTTTAAAGGACATTCCCTGAGTGGGTTTTTTCCCTACATTGAGAGAAATACATGGCCAAGGGTTCAGGGGTTTTCTTATTTTCTTGAATGTCATATAACATGGAATTTAGGTGTAGGAGAATGTTAGTTTTAATATTGACCAAATCTTCCATCACCTTTGTAATATGTCCAATGATATTCAATGCCTCTCTAGATTCCTCATTGATACCTCTTATAAAACTAGTTTTACTAAGCTTTTCACCTAATCTATTTCCACATCTCCAATGAATGAACAAAAAGGGATCTACATAGTTCTCTAGATTTTAATCCTCTAGTTGTTTCATTTGGAAAATATCATCCTTTCTATCTCTTATGTGGAAATAATCTCGGTATTATCTAGGAATACAGTTTCCATTTCATCCCATGTGGAATAGAATTAGCAATAAGTCCCATGAACCAACATAAAATTGATTCTTTCAAGGTAGAAGAAAATAATTCCAACTTCTAGATGTTGGTCCCATAATCATAGGTATAGTATAGATTTTTGAATTAAAATAGGAAATGGTTGAGGTCTTCAAACACTTTTCTTGTGAATATTGATAACAATGAGGGGGAAACATTTTTCATTAGCATATAATTTTTATCTCAACTCAAATAAATAGGATATGAAGAGATCCAATTAGCAAGTCCATCTTAACCTTCTTCAACCATGTTATTGAAAGGTTGAGGAGATGTTTGTGATTCTGAAGGTTCACCTATGTGGGCTGAAACTATGGTTCTTCAATTGTGTTCTCAAGGATTCTCTTAACAAATCATCCTAAAGAGTCCCAAGATATATTATAAGCTATGATGTTCTCCATGAAAACCTTACCAACATCGTAACTTGAGGTTAATTTCCCAAGAAATGGTGCCAAAAATTATGGGATTGTTATAGTCATACAAAATCCTAATCATTCAATTTATCAATCTAGTGGAGTCTATAATTGTTTACGGTAAGGTGATTTAGAGGTTTTTTGTTTGAATGGTTTGTTTGATGCCTAAACAATATGGATAGTGGGGTTGTCAATCCTAATCATTTGATGGGTCTCCAATCCAATTTTTTTGAATAATAAGATCTTACTCTACCACACCATTGTAAAATTTAAATGATTAAACCAATTCACACTTGTAGAATTAAAATGATTAAGCTAATTCACTCTTGCAAAATTGAAATGACTAAACTATCTCATGTTTGCAAAAATTGAGATAACTAAACTATCTATAGATACCTAAAATTGTCCTAGCCTACAAACTAGCATTTTAACACTAATATTCATCTTTTCCTAATGATTAAATAATGTTCAATTATTGAATTATTGTCTAAAATCGTATTTTCACTATTAATTAAATGACTTTATGTTATTTAATTAATTCATTTCAATTAATCTTCTTGATTAAATAAATAAATCCTATTTATTTAATTATATCTTTAATTATTTATTCTTTTTTATTAAATAAATAAATCTTATTTATTTAATTATATCTTTAAATCTTCCTCCTGATTAAATAAATAATAAACATTAATTATTTAATTAAGCTACTATCTCTTCTCCAAATTTGAATAATTAAATCAATTTCCCTAAAATCACTCAACATGGTCAATTAATAAATATACCTTTATTTATTAAAGTCAAACACATCTTGCACGTTCCTCTCAAACATTAATTAATTATTAAATTAATTAATACATCCTTACATATCTTGATTGAGTAAATCATGCTCACTAATTTCTCAATCTATTTCCCAATCCCACTAATTTCTCTAATCCCACTAAACATTCAAGCTAACTTCTTCAATCCCAATAATCACTCAATCTAATCCCACTAATTGTCTAATTAATTCCCTTGATTGGATCAATCAAATGAGTTAACTAATCAATCTATTTCCTCTCAACGATTCTCAACCGTTGAGCATGATCTTTCATTATTGAATCCTAATCATTCATCTAAAACTTGAAAATCTATAAAACAACCTCCATCCTTCTCACAAATGATTGGATGATCTGGAGAATTTATGGAGAGGTCATGTCAAATTGGCTATTGAAGCACATTGAGAAAATACTTGCATTCTAGATCACCATTACAACTACCTTTGAAGCTTTTAGCAACAATGGAGGCTTCGTATTGATCAAGCAATCCAACATCCATTATCAATATGAATACACTCCGACATGGGATGGTAAAATTGTAGTCTTTGAATTCGTTTTTGTTCTCATTTATGCTAACATTGCTTGCTTTACAATCACATTTCATGAGCAGGTTGGGATTTAATCTTGTTTTGATTTCAATTGATTTATTTTCATTGTTGTAATTTCGTTGATCCATTTCCCTCTTACACATTTTGGCACGCTTGGCTAATCTTTTGAGTGTTTTTTTAAGAATTTTGCAGGTTACAACCAACAATTCGATTAAAACTCGTCATATTATTTTAATCATAAAAAAATGGACGCACGAAATTTTGTAAAACCATTTCTGGGTTTTGTAGATCTTGCTCTTAACTTTCTGTAGCTTTTCATGGTTTTTAATTTCATGAAAAAATAAAAAAAATTATCGCAATTTTAGTCTGCTATGTTTTTTTTAATTTTTTGTTGCTAACCTTTAAAATTCATGTGTTTCATTCATCTCTAATAAATTCTACATGTTGAATTTTAGAAAAAGGTTTGTTGGTTTTGCAAATCTTCATTTTATCTTTCTGAAATAGTTGACGATTTCAAATTTGATGAAAATTTGAGAAAGTTGTTGCTATTTGAAATTGTTGCAATAATTTTTCAAGAAAGGTAAAAAATTGTCAATCTTTTTTTTTTCTTTTTTCTTTTTTTCTTTTCTTTTCAAGTTTTGCAACTTTATTTTAGTAGAATAAAGTTTTTCTTGTTACTAATGTCTTTGTTTACAACTTGTGGCCATTAGAGGATTAGCTTTCACAATTTACATTTGGTGCTTTTAAAATGAATTCACTTTCCTTTGGTGCACTAAAACTAAACAAGACAACTTGAACATTTACATTTGGTGATTTTAAAATGAATTCACTTTCCTTTGGTGCACTAAAACTGAACAAGACAACTTGAACATTTACATTTGGTGCACTAAAATTGAACAAGATAACTTGAACATTTACATTTGGTATTTTTAAAATGAATTCATTTTCTTTTGGTGCACTAAAATTGAACAAGACAACTTGAACATTTACATTTGGTGCAATAAAACTAAACAAGGCAACTTGAACATTCACATTTGGTGTTGTAAAATAAATTCTTTTCTTTGGTGCAATAAAAATGAACAAGGCAACTTGAACATTTACGTTTGGTGTTGTAAAATGAATTCACTTTCCTTTGCTGAAATAAAACTAAACAAGACAACTTGAACATTTATATTTGGTACTTTAAAATGAATTCACTTTCTACTGGTTTATGGCATTTTATGTTTGAAGTCTCAAATATTTGAAATTAGTGCATTTAAAACACGAATTGATATTTTAAACACCTCATTTTGGGATTAAAATCAAATTGCAATAAATTGTCTACTGTGTCCACCATGATTAGCAAGCCAAGTGTGTATCCTCTCCCCCTGTTTCTTTTGACAATCCTAGGTGACGAGAAACACTTTGTGATTTTTGCACTTTTTTTGTGGTCACCCTCTTTTTAGATAAGGGCATTCCTATGAGACACATCCTATAATGGAGAACTCATAAGTGACCCTAAAAGCACGTTTACCAGTGGGCTATATAAAGTTTATGAAATTGAAAGAAAGTATCTTAAATTTGGGCAGAAATGCCATGGCATGCCTCTACTCTCGTATGAACGTAATGGGTTGTACATGGCGGCTAAAGCTTTAAGCAGTTTATGTATGATGCATACATCCAGTGTTCACAGTTGTCATTAAACACCTTTTGTTTTAGAAGCCCATCTTTGTTTTTTGAAACATTCTTCAAAGTAGTCCATGGGAATAGCATCATTCCCAGAAGTTACTTACCACATTAGATTTATAGTTAAGGCATAAGGCTTAAGAGTTAATCCTCTTTAGCTTGGAGTATCAAGATGGTACATTTCCTTGATATATCCTATTTTTTCCCTCTATAGATTTGATTTAAAATCACTCCTTCGAGGGTGAGGTAAGCCTACAGAGAAGAGCGTACCTTTATTCCTTAGGATGTATTGACTAATAATCTTCGGGCTATATCATTGAATCTTAAATTATCTATTGTATGCATCACTTGCCATCAAAACAGATCACCAAAACATCAGATCAAACTCAGTCAAACTTCCAAACATTTCAAAAAACTGTCACAAAACTAAGTACTGCTAAAATAGAGTCGCTATTGTCAAGTTTTTCCACTATTTTCTAAAAAAATTACCACAAATGATCTAGAATCTACTCGCTTTTGTTCATTTAGCCACTATTGCTATCACCAGTTTATGACAATCTATCAAAATAGAGTTTCTTCTAAAAAAATTTGTCGTAGTTTTCTTGAAACATAACCGTTGTTCTAAAATCCTACCACTATTGTCCTAAAATCCTATCACTATCGTCCTACTTGCAGGCTTTCCTCAAATTTTTCAAAACAACTAATTTTCAAATATTGGTCTAAAAACTCCATGCAATTATCAAAAACATCATTGGACCTATCATTCAAAATCCAACATCACCATCCTTCACTTGGTTTACATAGGTTTTTTAACTACCATCATTTGGACATAAACATTTACACCATAGCTTATCAATGTCCTTCAACATCACCAAAATCAGCAACCAAACATCAACCTAGTATGGGACACGTATTGAACCCAATAAATCAAACCATTATCTTGCTAGTGTTTTTAGAGCAACCTTTACTTGCAACCTCATAGCTAGTTCAAGTAAACCAAGCACCGTATCCTCTAATACATAGCAAAACATTGATTTGAGTCTTGTGAACTATTGTGTTCTAAACTAGTGTCAAATCAAATATCAAACATCATAGCTTCATTTATCCACCAGCACCCAAAATCAGCGCATCTCCTTATCATAGTGTTGAATAGAAAAATCCTACCATCCAACATCAAACTTGATCGTCCAACTATCCCAACATCAATCCATAACAAACAACCAACAACCTTTGTCCAAAAGGTTTATACACATCCCCTTTGTATATAAAAAAAAAATCAAAACAAAACATCACAACACACAACCATAACATCCCAACAACATATCAATGGCAATCTATCACCCGAATTTAGTCCCACTCTATACACACATGGATTCATCATAACCCACTAGCTACAACAACATAGCAACTATGGGTGTCCCCATTTGAGACTTTGGAATACCTTGTCACATTTCAAATTTTAATCAATGTCAAAACTCACAAATCTATCAACCACACCATCAAAATAGTGAGGCAATATCAACAACATCTTAGTGATCATCAAAACATGGATTCATATCATCAACAACATGTTCAACATCAAAACATTTCATATCAACAACCACAACATCAACAACAAGATCTATTCTTACAACAAAACATGACATATCATCAACAACCTCAACAATCATCACAAAAAAATAGTTGTTTCCATCCCATAACACCGGTAAATGTGAATACACTCCTTTAGGGGAGCTAATTGAGGTGATGTTAAAAATTGTTAGTCCACGCTAAAATTATCACACTTCCAAAATCATTACATAATTACGAACCTCAATTCAATACTCCAAGGTACGATGACAAGGCTTATTGTGAATATCATAGAGCAAAAGGTCATGACACATCAAATTGTATTAAACTCAAAAATTTCATCCAAGACCTTATCGATCAAGGAGAAATAATTATTGAAGACAACATCCAAGGTTCAACCACTGATGATAACATTTACAATATATCAACCTCAAATGAATACAATGATCAAGATCCATCTACCAAAGACCACATTAAAGATCTCTTTACCTCACATAATGAGCTAGAAAACATAGATACTTTTTCAAAACATGATCAAGAGAATCCATCAGTGTCTAAAAATGATCCAATTCAATAAATCTTAACATCATTTGATCTCATGGTTGAAAACATTGACAAAATATCTACCTCATTTTTTTAGGATAATACCCAAGATCCATCTACCAATGGTCATGTTGACAATGTCTCTACATCATCTAAGGAGCAAGATGACATATCTGAAGAATTTATCTCCAATCATGATCAAAATCCTTCACCAAAGTCTAGCAATGGTCATTTCCAAGACATATTGACATCATTTGACCTCATGGTTGTTGATATTGAAGAAATCATTAATTCAACACTTGATCCAAATTCACTTGAAGATCAAGGGATTCTTAAACCAATACACATGCCTAAGGAAGACATTCAAGAACCCTTTGCAAGTAATCCATACTTTGAAGTTGACCCATGTCAAGAAATTGATCCAAAGCATATCAAAAGTAGTTCTAAAATCAATCAAGATCAAGGATCCAGGTATTTTCAAGATCTAATAGGTCTATTCCAATCTGATACTAAAGATAACTCTGATAAAATCCAAGATAAAAGATCCACATCTCCAAGATACTACAATGATTTAATAAGTATCTTCCAAACCATACAAGACTTTGCAAACAATGATCATATCCATATGTCACCCACTCCTACATCTACCCATGAGATGCTTACTCCTAAAGGACATGTAGATGATCTTCATCTAATTCAAGAGTCTCATACTCTTGATATTGTTACCAAGGAACAAGAGTCTCTTACTCTTAGCATATTTCCACATGATTAAGGCATAGAAAAACTCATAGAAATATCAAAAATTTATCATGAAGAAGACTTCTACATGAATTGTGAATCAAAAAAATCCTTTGAAGAACAAGCAGAAATGGATCATGAAGAAGACTTCGACATGGATTGTGAATTAGAAACATCCTTTGAATATCAACCTGAAGATATCAATCAAGAAGTTATCACACATATTGAGGGTACTATCACTTATAAACTTGGATCACTTACCTTTTTTAGAGCAATTTATCTTACTAATGAAGAAGCTATCACCTTTGAAGACCCACAACAGAGCAAAGAAGGATTAGCACCTTGTTTCCAAGACAAAAAATATCCTATTGCAAATAAAATATGTCAAAGAATGTAGTATAAGGGCAAAGGATTAGGCCTACATGAACAAGGTATCCTAGAACTAGTACAGATTATCAAAAATCCTAAGCATCGAGGTCTTGGTTATTCAACAATTAGGGAATCTAAACATGTCAGTATTGCCTCTATAATATCGGGGGAAACTTTTTCTAATGCAAACACCAACATGGGGAGCACAAAGGGTCCTTATGATGAAACTACTACCAATGCTACAACCATCCATATCATGAATCATCATCCACACATTTTTTCACCCTCTAATTGGGACCAACAACAAGAGAAAAATTTATATCAAAGAAAGGAACAATTCATTGAAACAAAAGAATCAACAAAACAAAATGGACAAGAAAAATTCAAATGGATACCAAAGAAAAAGTAAGAAAATCATCCCTATCAAAATCCATTAGTCAAAGAAACTATGGGGAAAAATAAAAAGGGAAGTTCATCCATCAAAAATGTCTAGCGATACAAAAGAAAGCTTCAAGAGCAAACTACAAATTATATGAATAAGTTGGTCCCAATCAAGTCTCCATATCCACCCATCATTACTCATCATCCCAAGTTTGGAGAGTCAAAAATTCCAAACTATCAACCAACCCATCTACATCTCATATCTCGCAACACATTTCACCATCCACTTCAACATCTAGGATATCCAAATCTCACATTAACCATGTGTTGGCAGCAATTATTTATCATAAGGACTCTAAGGGCACTCTATTATGATGTGCGCATCTAGGTGAGGTTAACTTTAGTATTGACAAAGCAAACAAGAGAATCTATGGGTTACATTCAAGCGTTCCTATCTTAGAAAAATAACTCCTCCAAGAAGGATATCATTGGCACATCATGATAGCAACAACATCTATAGCACCACCAGCATCTACATCAACACCACCAGGTGGTTCAACATGAGCATAAAATCTTTCAAACAAAAAAAATCGTCACCATGATGAAAACCTAGTAAACATGAATCTTGTGTGACATAAAAAAAAATTAAAAAAATTAAAAAATCAAGAAAATAGTCAAGAGAAAAATCGTCCTCTAGTGAAAACCACTATGGTGGTGCTTTAGACAAGTACCATGATAAAAACCTAGCAAATGGGTGTCATGTGTAGAATTGAACATCGTGTGCCATTTCAAGGTGGAAACATCTCAACCTATCCATATGGAAATATAACATTTCATCCATCATCCATCCATCTTATCCATAATGGAAATGTGGGCCAAATTTCCATCCAGCCCGAATTTTCAAAATCCAGATCCAAGCTTATCTTGAGTCTTGGAAAGGGTTTAGAAGTGTACACTTCATATTTTTGTAGAAATATCTTGACATGGGTCACTATCATTTATCTTATCCGATCTAGCATTATCTGAGCCATGAAGGAATTATCCAAAGGGGTATACTCTATCTGAACATGTTATCCTATCACAAGATAATCCTTGGCATCCTTTACATATACATTCATCCATTCATTTATCCATGCATCCACCCATTGCATTCCCTACATTGCTAGAAATTGGGGGAGAGGTACTTATATCTTACTTCAGAATAAATCTCAATCTATGTCTTCTAGCTTACATTATGATCTAGGAATCGTCCAAACACTTCAAACAATCTATATCAATTGCATCTTGTTGATGCTTCAACGTGGTATCAAAATATTCAACAACCTTGTTCCTAGCTTGGCTAAAAATATTGATCAATCATTATCCGATCAATCAATCATCATCTTGGGATGTATCCTTCCCAATACTTGTGTTGTTCCTGTCTTGACAACACTATCCTTACATTGTTGTGTATCCTCAATAATGTTATCATTATCGACAATTACTCAATCAAATCAATCGATTTTAGCTTGGTTATCAACAGGATCTCAAAAGACTATTGATTTCCCTACATAATGATGTCTCTTTATCATTCATCCATATGATCATTATCACAAAAAATCCAAAAAATAGTTGAAAAACCATCAAAATCCAAAATAAAATTGACAATAAAATGTGCACCCAACCATGGCTCGATAACTGATCAAGTGTTGAACCTTGCCGCACCATCTCTATCCACCATCCATTTTTATCCATATATCCCTAATAAAACATAATCCTATTATTCCTAACTAGGTAGGCCTCCTGAACCTTGTAGTGGACTAGATCCTTGTTAATCCCATCACTCCCAGAAAACTAAACAAAATAAAACATCCAGAAAATGAAACATGAATCAAAAACATCCAAAAAAACACAAAAATACCAAAAAAATTGTAGGTCATCTCTGAACGAGCCGCATTGAGTCAATACAATCGAACCATGTTGTCTCTGAGCTTACACGTAAGCAAGTCCATCATCGATGAGACCCTTGTAGGAGTTTATGGTGAACTCCTCAAACACCCAAGATCGCCTGCAAGAAAAAATAACTTCCACAAGAGAGAAATGGTAGAAATATCATTCTATCATTAAGGATGAAAGAATACCAAACTGATTATGGCAATGTACATATGATGCCTTTCTTATATAGACAAGGAGAGAAGTGAAATGCAATAGGATTAGGACACTTTTCTTCATCCTATAACATGTGACAACTAACTAACTACCTAGGAGATGATGCATAGATAAGATAAGTTTGTTGCAAGAATGATGGTGTTGTCATTGATGTCAGCAGGAAGTCTACTAAGCCTGGTGTTGTCATTGATGTCAACTATGGGATGAAGAGTTGAGGATATTGAGAAAAATGTGAAAAAGAGAGAAAAATAGGTTGTGCATGTGTAGTTGAGACTTTGAGGAAGTGTTGTGAGAATATGGAGCTATTCTTTTTGTTGCAGAGTCTAAAGATGAGTTAGAATGAAGTAATGAGCTGAGAAGATCTCTGGTACTTGGTTTCCAAGTGCTTTTGAGAAAATTTAATAAATAGAGTAAACTATGTTGTGCAAGAGTTCATAATGTGCTCTGGTATTGTGCTCTACATTATTTCAATGTTGATGATATGCCTGTGTGGATCTTATAGGTTATTCAAGGTTGCCATAGGTTGATATATTTAGAATTTGGGTTTCTGGATCGTTGTATAGTGCAAGATATTTTCACTAGTGTGTGAACCAATTGTTCAGTGATGTTTTTTGTGGTCTAGGAGAAATGTATTCTCTTTGTTTCTTCGCTGATTGGTTTCAGGTTGTGCAGATTTGGGAAGTTTCTTATAATACTTTTATCTTTCCATGTTCAAGTTTTTACTTGATTTGGTGTAGTACATTGTGAGTTTCATTTATCACTATGCAAATAAGGGTTACTAGTTGTTCTGAATTGAAGTATTTGTTGATGCGAGCTTGGATGAAGTGTTTGATGAATCTTAAGTAGTTTGTGGATTATTCTGGATTGTGTTCAAGTGAATTATGTTGTCTGAAACTTTTAGATTGATTTAAGGAAGCGTGTATTTAATTATTATGGTGTTTTTCATGGGTGTTGGTCGAACTTGTGTTTAACACTACATGTGAGGCTTTTGGAAGCATGTTGAAGTGTGTTGAGATCTATGTGTCCTAACTAAGTATTTATATAGGTAACCTTTTGTTCCTTCCACTGCGGTAATGTTTAGGTGCCGACCTATTTTGAATTTATATGTACAACGGCTAGTGATCGACATTGGAGAAATTTTTTGAGGTAGAGCTTGATATAAATATGTATGGTGTTGATGCAAGAGAACGAAAGAGTAAGAAGCAAGATAAATGCGAGATTGATGTGAGTGATGCGTGTGATGTTAATTTGAACAAAACAATGCAAATTTCATGTTAGGGTTCCTGAAGGTAGTGAGCTGAAGGCATCCAAAATCTTTCATGTGAGACTGCAAAAGTGTGCGAACAATTGTGGTGGACTCCTTGTTGCATTGAGAAGCGTTTTTTGTGTGTAACATTCTTCTTCTATATTCTTGCATTCTTTTTGTGGTAGTGAGCCCTGGCTATGAGCCTTTTTGGACAATGTGTCCTATTCTAGCAATGAGCCCCTTTTGTACCAGTTTTTCTATTACTTATATTGTGAGCTAATCCTCACCATGGTTTTTCCCTCACTAGGTTTTCCACGTAAATCTAGTGTTCTCTTGTGCATAGTGTTGTGATTTCAGTTTCTATTATCTTCATTTCATGTTTAATCAATCTAACAGAATAAGAGTTTTATGAATGCTTGTGGATCTAATTACTGTTGAGGGTTTTGAAGGTTTAATTTTCTACAATTGATTCACCCCCCCTCGCAGTTGTCTTGTTCATTTCAAAATTTGGTATTAGAGCAAGGTTCCTTGAAGAAGAGCTTAACCGCTTGAGGTAGATCTGGGATGGCAAACAAGATTCCTTTGGAATATCCTAGATTCGATGGCTCAGATTATGCATTCTGAAAGATAAACATGGAAGGATATTTGTCTTCTCAAGGATATGAGATTGAGAAGGCTTATCAAAATACATATACTCCACCACCGAATGGTCCAAGTACAAGTGTAGAAATCAAGGTGCATGATATTAATGCTAAAGCAAGATTTATTATTGAGAATAGTCTTTCAAATATTGAATTAGTTAAAGTTATGAGTTTGAAGACTTCTAAATAAGTTTGGGATAAGTTAAAAATAATTTATGAAGGAGATCCAAAATTAAAACAAGTAAAGTTGCAGAACTTGAAGGCACAATTTGAAATGATGCATATGTTTGAAGATGAAACAATTAAAGGCTACATACATAGAGTTGATGAATTGTTAAGTAATATGAGAAGCCTTGGTGCAATAGTTACAGAATCTAAAGTGGTGAAGAAAGTTATTAGATCTCTTCCAAATTGTTACAGTGAAAAGGTATCTGCTATTGAGGAAATTGTTGATTTTGAAAATTATTCTAGAGATCAGTTGATTGGTACTATAACTGCATTTGAAATGAGAAAAATGAAGAAAGGTAAAAATGTAGAGACTGCTTTCAAGATTGTTAAATCAGAGAAGGTTGAAGATTCAGGTGATGAAGATCTTGATGATTTGGAAGCTAACTTTGTGAGGAAGATGAAAAAGGGCATCGGTAAATACAAAGGTAAATTACCTTTTAAATATTTTAGCTATGGTGAGATAGGTCATTATGCTTCTAGATGTCTAAAAAGAGCTCTAAACAATAAGAAAGAAAAATAAAGGAAAAATGATTAAGAAAGCTTACTATGTGAAAGAAGATGTTGGTATTTCTAATGATGAATCTGATTATGGAGATTTTGATGATAATGAATGTCTATTTTTTACTGTAAAAGAAGAATTTGGTTCTGCTAACCCTGAAAGTTGTGTGAAGGAAAGTATTTCGGAGATGAAGGATAAGGTTGAAGGTACCTTGGTATCTACTTTTCATGTCAAAGAGGATAAGAATTACTAGGTTGTTGACAGTGGCTGCTCTAATCATATGATCAGAGACAAGATTAAGTTTTTTAAACTTGAAAAGTATGATGGAGGATTAGTTAAATTTGGAGATGATTCAGGAGCTAAGATTTGTGGAATAGGTTCAATCATTTTTTATGATAAGCATAATACTAACAATGTTTACTATGTTAAGGGCTTAAGAAATAATCTCTTAAGTTTTAGAAAAATGTGTAGCAAAGGGTAAAATCTTGTATTTAAGGATGAAGCATGTGAGATCTGAAAAGGGTCCAGAATTGTGATTATTGCTAGTTAGAGAAAAGATGGAAACATCTATCAGCTTAAGGGTGCTAATGTTCATAGCTTTATGTCATAGATTAATGATAGTTGGTCATGGCACCGAAGGATGTGTCACATGAATTTTGATAATTTGGCAAGAATTAGTTCAGTTCATGCAGTGAGAGATTCACCTAGAATCGCAAAACCTATCAATGTTGTTTGTGAGAGTTGTCAATTTGGAAAACAAACAAGGAGTAGCTTTAAGGGAAAGGAACAATCTACTACCGGACTATTGGAATTAGTGCATACAGATCTTTATGGTTCTACAAGGGTGAGAAGTCTACAAGGAGACAGGTATTTTGTGCTTTTGATTGATGATTATTCTAGAATGACATGGGTTACTTTTCTTAGAGAAAAAATTGGTGCATTAGATAAATTCAAGGCATTTAAAGCTATGGTTGAGAATGAAATGGATTTGAAAATAAAATGCTTGAGGTCTAACATAAGTGGTGAATTCACCTCCAATGAGTTTATCATGTTTTGTGAAGTTCATGGAATAAAGAGGTGTTTGTTTGCCCCTAGAACTCCTCAGCAGAATGGAGTTGTTGAAAGGAAAACTAGAACTATTCAAGAAGCTCAAAGGACTATGATGAAAGAGGAAAATCCACTGCAAGTCTATTGGAGAGAAGTTGTTCATATTGTTGTTTACATATTTAATAGTGTTCAAGTAAAGATAACAACGTAAAGACTCCTTATGAGCTATGGTATGGAAGGATTCCTATTGTGAATTACTTTAGAGTGTTTGGAAGCAAATGTTACATCAAAAGAGAAGAAGAAAACTTAGGAAAGTTTGATGCAAGGTCTAATGAAGGTATTTTCCTTGGATATTCTATTAGAAACAAAGCTTACAGATGTTACAACAAAAGATTGAGAAATATAGTTGAAAGTGCAAATGTTAAAGTTGATGAAAACATGTAGAATTCTATTGCAGTAGATGGATATGTGTCAGACGAACCTGATTGCAGAGAAGTAGAAGAAAAAAATAATGAAGAAGAAGTGTAGAATGAAGAGGAAGAAGCTCCAGAGAAGACCCCTAAAACCCCTAAGTATGTGCAAAATAATCATTCCAAAGATCAGATCACTGGAGATAAAAGGAAAGGTGTATTAACAAGAAGCAAAGTTGTTGAAGTTGAGGTAAATTTGTGTTTACTTTCTAAAGTTGAACCTAAATCAGTGAGTGAAGCATGTAAGGATGAGCATTGAATGAAGGAAATGGAAGAAAAACTTATGCAGATAGAGAAAAATCAAACTTGGGAATTGGTCCCTAGACCGGCAAACAAAAACATAATTGAAACTAAATGGGTATTCAGGAACAAGTTGAATGAGAATGGAGAAGTAGTAAGAAACAAGGAAAGACTTGTGTGTAAGGGCTACTCACAAGTAGAACCTATATAGATTTGGAGGATACTTTTTCTCTTGTGGCTAGAATGGAAGCTATAAGAATGTTTTTGGCATTTGCAACACATAAAGATTTTAAGGTCTATCAAATGGATGTGAAATTTTCTTTTCTGGATGGAGAATTGGAAGAAGAGGTTTACATGGAACAACCAAAAGGATTTCAGTTGCCAAATCAACTGGATATGGTATGTAAGTTGAAGAAGGCTT
The DNA here is from genome assembly GCA_007258455.2 of Sequoia sempervirens. Classification (NCBI taxonomy): domain Eukaryota; kingdom Viridiplantae; phylum Streptophyta; class Pinopsida; order Cupressales; family Cupressaceae; genus Sequoia; species Sequoia sempervirens. The sequence continues at coordinate 44,401,656 of VDFB02000009.1, forward strand.
TATATGGTTTTAAGCAAGCTCCCAGAGCTTGGTATGCAAGATTGGATAGGTACTTGATACAGCAAGGATTCAATAAGGGCTCCGCAGATAGTAATCTTTACTTTCCAATTGAGGAAGAAAAAAGATTGATAGTAGTTGTATATGTGGATGATATTATATTTGGTGGAAATGAGGCTATGTGTAAGAAATTTGCTAAAGAAATATAGAAAGAATTTAAGATGTCAATGTTTGGGGAGATGAATTTATTTTTTGGGCTACAGATCAATCAAATAAATAAAGGGATTTTCATTTCACGGTCTAAGTATGTCAAAGAGATGTTGAAGAAGTTTGGAATGGATGACTCCAAACTAGTATGTAATCCTATGGTGACTGGTTGTAAATTGATCAAATATGGTGATTCACCCAAGGCTTATCAGAGAAAGTATAGATCTATGATTGGTGGAATGTTGTATTTAACTGCTACTAGACTGGATATCATGCATGCAGTTTGTCTTGTGGCTAGATTTCAAGAAGATCCTAAAAAAACACATGTTGCAATAGTAAAGAGGATATTCAGATATTTAAGAGGAACACTAAATTATGGGTTATGGTATCCTAAGGATACTTATTTCACATTGAATGCTTATACAAATGCAGATTGGGCTAGTTGTTTTGAGGATAGGAAAGTACAAGTGGTGGTACATTATTTCTTGGATGTAGATTGGTGCCATGGCTAAGTAAGAAATGGGATTCAGTTTCTTTATCCACTACAGAGGCTAAGTATTATGGATGAGACAAACATTGAAGGATATCAAAGTTTTATATGATGAACCTATATCTATCTTCTATGATAATACAAACGCAATTAACATTTCAAATAATCCAGTGATGCGTTCAAGGAAAAAGCATATATCTATCAAGTATCACTTTTTGAGAGAGAAGGTTATGGAGAATGAAGTGAAGCTTGAGTATGTTCCTACAAAGGATTAGATTGATGATATATTTACAAAGGCTCTTCCTAAGGATATTTTTGAGAATATTTGGGAGAAGTTGGGGTTATTGCCCCTCCTTTCTTGAACTAGATGCATATGGAGGGGCATCAATCCATTGGATCTATGGATCTATCTCCTTTCTGGATTGATGTTGGTGGTTACCTCTTAGGGGGAGTAGGTAGTGTCATGTGTTGTCATTGAGTTATTGATTTAGTTGGGTGTACTCCTAAGGGGGAGTATTCAAAGCAGGTATTTTTGGTTCAGTGTCAAAGAGGAAGAATAATGTAAAAAAATTATCCTTTTCCATTGATGTAAAAGGGGGAGAGAGAATCATGTGAAAAAGAGAAATTTGTTTCCAGAGAGAAAAAGACTCCTGTAATAGGGAGAAGTTTCAGGAATGTTGTGTAGGCTATCTAATCTGAAAAAAGGGAGAGAGTGTTCAAAGCTGTTGTGTGGTCTTTGGTGGCTTTTCACATTTTGTGTTGACATCAATGAAAAAGGGGAAGATTGTTGCAAGAATGATGGTGTTGTCATTGATATCAATAAGAAGTCTACTAATTGATGTTGTCATTGATGTCAACTATGGGATGAAGATGTTGAGGCTATTGAGAAAATTGTGAAAAAGAAGAAAATAGGTTGTGCATGTGTTGTTGAGACCTTTAGGAAGTTTTGTGAGTACATGGAGATATTATTTTTGTTGCAAAGTCTGAAGATGAGTGTGGAATGAAGTAATGAGCTGAGAAGATGTCTCTAGTACTTGGTTTCCAAGTGCTTTTGAAAAAAGTTAATAAATAGAGTAAATTTTGTTGTGCAAGAGTTCATAATGTGCTCCAGTATTGTGTTATGCATTCTTTTAGTGTTGATGTTATGCTTGTACGGATCTTACAAGTTATTCAAGGTTGTCAGAGGCTACTATATTCAAATTTTGGGTTTTTAGATCATTGTATAGTGTGAGATATTTTCACCAGTGTGTGAACCAGTTGTTCAGTGATGTTTTATGTGGTTTGGGAGAAATGTATTTGCTCTGCATTTCTCCACTGATTGGTTTTAGGTTGTGCATATTTGGGAAGTTGCTTAGAATGCTTTTATCTTTATGTATTCAAGTTATTACTTGATTTGGTGTAGTACATTGTGAGTTTCATTTATCACTATGCAAATAAGGGTTACCAATTGTTCTGAATTGAAGTATTTGTTGATGCAAGCTTGGATGAAGTGTTTGATGAATCTTAAGTAGTTTGTGGATTATTCTAGATTGTGTTCAAGTGAATTATGTTGTCTGAAACTTTTAGATTGATTTAAGGAAGTGTGTACTTAATGATTATGGTGTTTTGCACTGGTGTTGTTCGACCTTGTGTTTAACACTACATGTGAGGCTTGTGGAAGCGTGTTGAAGTGTGTTGAGATCTATATTTGGGTCCCAACTAAGGATTTATGTAGGTCACCTTTCGTTCCTTCCACCGCGAGAATGTTTAGGTGCCGACCTATTTTGAATTTATATGTATAATGGATAGTGGATAAAATTGGAGAAATTTTTTGAGGTAGAGCTTGATATAAATATGTATAGTGTTGATGCAAGAGGAGAGCGAAAGAGTAAGAAGCAAGATAGATGTGAGATTGATGTGAGTGATGTGTGTGATGTGAATTTGAGTAGAGCCGTGCAAATTTCATGTTAGGCTTCCTGAAGGTAGTAACCTAAAGGCATCCAAAATCTTTTAGGTGAGACTAAAAAAGTGTGCGAGCAATTGTGGTGGACTCCTTGTTGCATTGAGAAGTGTTTTCTCTCTGTAACATTCTTCTTCTATCTTCTTATATTCTTTATGTGGTTGTGAGCCTTTTTGGATAGTGTGTCCTATTTTGGTACTGAGCCCATTTTCTACCGGTTTTGCTATTACTTATATTGTGAGCTAATCCTCATTGGGTTTTCCATGTAAATCTAGTGTTCTCTTGTGCATAGTGTTGTGATTTTGGTTTATGTTATCCTCATTTCATGTTTAATCAATCTAACAGAATAAGGGTTTAATGAATGCTTGTAGATCTGATTACTATTGAGGGTTTTGAAGGTTTAATTTGCTACAATTGATTCACCCCCCCATCTCAATTGTCTTGTTTATTTCAAAAAAATTCTAGATAATACTTATAGAAGAATCTTATATCTTGAGTAAATTTAACTTGTGAATAAGTCCCCTAATTACCTAGTGAATGAACTAACTAGGTACAAGACATTTATTCACACCAACACCCCCCATTAAGTGCAACTTAGGAGAGAATATTATTATGCAAATGATACAAAGATGCAAGGATGGGTCCCGACTATGAGGCCATGTTAGGTACCCATGTACAAGTGCAATGCAATCTCTCACAAACAAAGAAAAGGAGAAAACCCAGTGGGACAAAAATCATCCCCAAAAGAGAGATGAAATATAATAAAGATATCCATCACAAATCCAATCAATCTCCATCCACAAGAAGGATAACAAGAGAGATCATACAACCCCCCATAATGAGATAACCTGCTACAAAGAAGCACTGGAAGCACTCTTGTGGAGTAACACTAGAATCTTGAATATGCCAAGCAAGGAAGATAATTCTATTTGCTAGAAACCATATTAGAGTCTCTCAAGGACTCAAGTTGGAATCATGATAAAGCAACAATAGACCTAATGCCAAGGAACACTAGAGAACTCACAAATTGGCACAATTTTAGAATCTATGAAGCAATAGTTGATTGATAAATGATTTGGAATTGAAATGAAGTGCAGGGAAAATGTAAACCTAATGCACACAAAAAAGGAAATAGTGCATGCACTGATGAATGTTCACATCTACCTCCATGATAAAAAAAAATGACCTTAGATCTATGTAGAGGATCGAATCAGCTTTTTGACGATATAAAGTTTTCAAAAAATGGATGTTGTATGCTCAAGTTATGAATTTTTGAAAAAGTTGAATTTAGCCTACAAGAAATAGGTTTTCTAGCCAATTTTTTTTTCTAATTTGATTTCTAAATAATCTATTCACTATGTGTACAAAATATCAGAAACCTAGAAATATTTTGATGCTAAGAATAAAACGCAGAAATATTTTTTGATCCAACAACTAGAGGATGAAAAAAAAAAAAAAATTGACCTTCAACTTGTAGAAAAATGATGCACAATATTTTTTGGACAGCAATTTTCTTTAGATTTTCTCAAGATATGCAAAATCTAAAAGATACCCAGATGAGATTTCGACCCTTGCTACAAAACCCAAAAATCATTTTTCCTAAAAGTTAGTGGAAGCTAGAATTTTAAAGAAAAAATAAAACAACTCCAGTGAAAAACGGTTTTCTTCAAACCCTTGCAAATCTGACAAAATATGTTAGATTTTGATGAAACAAAAGTCGATCTTGACTTTTTCTGATGCCCTAGATTCAATGGCAAGGTTCTCAAGACCCCAACTCGCACCCAGCAAAACTTTCATGCCAAGATTGGTCCCTCAGATCTAGGAAGAAGTCTACAGCACTGAAGCTCTGATACCATGTAGGAGTTTATGGTGAACTCCTCAAACACCCCAAGATCACCTACAAGACAAAATAACTTCCACAAGAGAGAAATGGTAGAAATATAATGCTATCATTAAGGATGCAAGAATTCCAAACTGAATATGGCAATGTGCATATGATGCCTTGCTTATATAGGCAAGAAGAGAAGTGAAATACAACAGGATTGTGACATGTGTCTTAATCCTATAACATGTGACAACTAACTAACTACCTAAGAAATGACGCATAGATAAGATAAGTTCTAGATAAGACTTCTAGAAGAATTTTATATCCTAAGTAAACTTAACATGTGAATATGTCCCCTAATTACCTAGTGAATGAATTAACTAGGTACGGGATATTTATTCACACCAACACCCCTAAGGCACTAGGTCAGTCCCTTTAGGTGTCCCTCTTGGTCTTTAAACTTGGTCAAAAATTCAAAAACATTCAATTATCTTATCAAAATCCAAAAACTTTTGTAAAAAGTCAAAAAACTCCAAAAAACAATGTCACTCTATACAGTTGAACTACGATGTCATTGTGTTCGTCATGTAGGCAAGGCCATCAACAATGAGCCCTCAAAGCACTAGGTCAGTCCCTTTAGGTCCCCCTAATTGTCTCTAAAACTCTCTAAAAAAAAGTCAAAAATACATCAAATAACCCCAAAAACACAAAAACATTCAAAAAATATCAAAAAAACCTATTCCCGCTATCACCTATCTATAATAAACTTTCCATCCATAATAAACAACCATCATCCTCACCCTTTAACAAAGCAATCAACAAGCAAATAAACATCAAAATCCAAAACTTCCAATCAAAAAATCGTAAAGACTTGATCATCATCTAACTAAAACATTGCCTAAGTGTTAACTACCCTGCCTTTTGAAAGTCATCATCAACATCCTAACATATTTTTTAGCGGATAAATTGTTCCTACAATAGACATCATCGATGGATAATCCTAAAACATCAAAACAATCATGGCAAGTGATACTACAACATTGTTTATCTTTTGTGATGTTATCTTTTGATTTATCTTATTGTCTCATTCCTAGGATCTCTCAAGGATGTCCATTAAGTATTTAGAGAAGAAGGAATGGGGCATTGATCATTGATTTTTGTTTGCTATATTTGTTGGATATTTCTGCAATACTACCATGGTGAATACTTGCATTATGTGTGTGGAAATTGTTTCAAGCAACTCAAGCATCCTTGCATGTTTGGTTCCTCATACCTCTTTGTGCACTGGTCCAAAATGCTCTGAACTTCTAACCCATACACTCTAACAAGGTTTTTGTACGTCTGGTATGAGCGAGAATACTACTTGTTTGTGGAGTCAAAGTCCACACAATAGATACAAATCCTCCTTGGTCATTAATACCATGTGTATTGTGTCTATGTACTACATTAATAAGGATTACAACACTCAGATTCTTAGTCTCCATGAAGCAAAAGCAAACTCATCATGTTTTACATATCATCAATCATCAAATTTCTTCTATCTTCTAAATCCTACTAACATTTTCTTCTATCAATCTTTGCACTTAAACGCATCACATCAGCTTGTCAAAAAATTTGGCTCACTATCCAAAATTTTCACCAAATTTCTCGAGGGGGCAACTCCTGAGTAGGATTTTTTGAATTTTCTTTGATACAACACTCAAAATCGCATTGTATCAAAGAAGGGAAAAATGTAAATAGCTAAGATTGTCTTAGCCTGTGAACTAGCATTTTAACATTAATATTCATCTTTCCCTAATGATTAAATAATGTTCAATTATTTAATTATAGTCTAAAATCATATTTTCACTATTAATTAAATGACTCTATGTTATTTAATTAATTAATTTCAATTAATCTTCTTGATTAAATAAATAAATCCTATTTATTTAATTATATCTTTAATTCTTTATTCTTCTTGATTAAATAAATAAATCATATTTATTTAATTATATCTTTAAATCTTCCTCTTGATTAATTAAATAATAAACATTAATTATTTAATTATGTCACTAACATACCTTATTCTTCTAAGTTAATTAAATGTTTATCATTAATTATTTAATTAAGCTACTTTCTCTTCTCCAAATTTGAATAATTAAATCAATTATTCAATTTCCCACAAATCACTCAACATGGTCAATTAATAAATATACCTTTATTTATTAAAGTCAAACACATCTTGTACATTCCTCTCAAACATTAATTAATTAATACATCCTCACATATCCTGATTAAATAAATCATGCTCACTAATTTCTCAATCTATTTCCCAATCCCACTAATTTCTCTAATCCCACTTAACACTCAAGCTAACTTCTTTAATCCCACTAATTTTCTAATTAAATCCCTTTATTGGATCAATCGGATAAGTTAATTGATCAATCTATTTCCTCTCAATGATTCTCAACCATTGTAAATGATTTTTCATTGTTGAATCTTGATCGTTCATCTAAAACTTGAAAATCTATAAAACAACCTTCATCCTTCTCACAAATGATCGGATAATCTGGAGAATTTGTGGAGAGGTCATGTCAAATTGGCTATTGAAGCACATTGAGAAAATACTTACATTCTAGATCACCATTACAACTACCTTTGAAGCTTCTTGCAACAATGGAGGCTTTGTATTGATCAATCAATCCAACATCCATTATCAATAGGAATACATTCTGACATGGGATGGTAAAATTGTAGTCTTTGAATTCATTTGTGTTCTCATTTATGCTAACATTGCTTGTTGAATTCATTACTTTACAATCACATTTCATGATAAGGTTGGGATTTAATCTTGTTTTAATTTCAATTGATTTATTTTCATTGTTGTAATTTCATTGATCCATTTCCCTCTTACACACTATATCACACTTGTAATAATTGAAATGACTAAACTATCTCACACTTCTACTCTATCGCACATGAAATCATAAGCTCGAGTGCTAGAAACATCATCAAAATGAATCATCAATACAAAATGCATTTTTTATTTTCTTTGCTATTACGAAAGAGGTATGTAGACTTCAATGGAATGAATGTATAATACTATAATAATGATTAAAAAATATGAATAACAACAACTATGTCTAACAAATTGACAATAATGAAATATCAATAACTAAATGCAATAGATCATGATAACAAGAATTTGGAGCTTAACAACTTGAGGGAACTTTCTTGTTTATTAACATCTAATGGGCCCCAAAAGGGGGTGAATTATAGAGGGGAAGCATTTCCTTCTCATCTACTAAGAAAAATAATGATTACTGAATCAAGAAGATAACAACCCTATTATATATTTGGGCTTTATTCCTAAAGCTATGATCTAGGAATAGATTGGTAGAAGACCAATTGATTGCACTATAAGTCTTAACTAAGGATTGAGATAAAAAAAAAAAAAGTGCATTTATTTAGATAGGGATATCTTATTGAAACAAATCACAAGGAATATCTTCACTAAATCATGTGGCGGGTGGAATTGAGAGATCCTTGTGTTGGTTGAGATACTATTTTTAATCTAACTAGGAATCTTCTAGTCTCAGACAATAATTGATGATTTTTTAACCAAAAATAGTTTTGGTTGAGTTGGAAAAAATAATCTCTCCACCAAGGCTTTATTGGAGAGGCGAGAGTTTGAAACTCAGTCCAAAATTTATTGATTAACTCAAGAGTTGGTTGCAATCCCTTGACTCTAGAGAGTTTTAGTTACTTCGACCATGAATCCTACAATAGTTAACCATAGAAATATGTGAATTCATGTAATAAAAGAGGAATATTCACCATCCAAGGAGAATATCAAGTGAAAGAAAACATTTCTAATAATATAATATATTTAGTCCTTACAATAGCTAAAAGGGTTTTTATCAAAGAACTAAATATACCAAGTGTCTTAGAACAGGGATAAAATATGTCTTAAAACAAATAATCAAAACAACATAGCACCAAACCCATCACCAATGAAACCTCTAACATTGTGGGATCATTTCCCATTATTAAATATGTAAAGGACAAGACTTTGGAGACTCCATTGATTTTATTTCCCTCTTCCACGACATAAAAATTTTCACTTTCACTTTCATTACTAAACCTAATGTTTACAAAATTACCCCTGCTATTCCATGATCCATTGATCTCCCTCTCATTCATCTATATATTTCCCCCTCACTCATCTAGATCTCATTACTTGGTTCCAACAAGAGTCTTTATCTCTAGAAATGTTTGAAAAAGATGAAGATTTAGCTAAATTCATGGGACTCTATGATGGCATCCCAACAAGTGACAATGAAAATGGTTTTCAAATAGATCTTGTTGTAATAACTTATTTTGGGGATCAAGCCAAGTTCCTTAATTTAGAAAATATAAAAAATAAAAAACATAAAAATAGAAAAATAATAATTGCAATCCCCTAGTGAAAACCTCTATGAGGCACTATTAGATGCAAAAGATAAAGAAATAAAAATAATATGTCTAGTGATGAAAACTTCTTTGAGGCATCAATAGATAAGGAACTTGGCCTTCCCTCGATATATTCATAGTGGTATGACCAACCATTAGTCTTGGTAGAAGAGTAACAAGATTTTAACTTGTGTACCGATGCTAATCCAAAAATTATCTATATTACATCAAGTATATCAACAAAAGAATGAGAGACCATCATAACTATCCTCAACAAATATATAGATAATTTTGCTTGGTCCTTTGCATATGTACTAGATTTATATCCTTCACTTCTTGTACACCATTTAGTGATGCATCTAAATGTCAAACCAATGAAACAAAACTTTCATAAGATACATCCATAAGTTGTACTATTAGTCAAAGAAGAGCTTACAAAGCTATTAGAGGTTAGATTTATTAGACCAATTGAATATATAGAATGGATCTTATATATCTTCCCTATTAGAAAAATCTAAAGGAATCAAAATTTGCATATACTTCCAAGATCTCAAAAAAATATGTCCCATAGATAATTTTATACTTCCAAACAAAGAAATTTCCATTGATCTTATCACATGACATGAGATGTCCCTTACAAATGCATTTTAAGGATATAATGAAATTCATATCACCCTAACGATTAGGGAAAAACAACCTTTACCACTCCTTGGGGTACCTTTTGTTATCAAGCCATGTCATTTAAGATTAATAATATAGGGGCTATCATCATTCATGATATGATGCATCGAATTATGGATTATTATGTAGATGATTTATTGGCTAAGTCAAAAACATGAAAATGTCACCCAAAAGTTCTTGATCATATATTTGAACAATTGAGAGAATATAAGCTATGCCACAATCATAAGAAATGTATCCTTGGTGTTACATCTATGAAAATTCTAGGATTCATTGTCTCTCGGTGAGGCATAGAGATTGATCCAGATAAACTCATTGCTATCTTAGACAAACAAGTGCTATCAAAATATTCATTCATAGCTAGAAAACAAGTATTATTTTCTCACCTCTTAAAGAAAAATAACACCTTTCATCAAGATGAATCTTATCAACAAGAATTTTATAAAACCAAAGAGTATCTTGCATCACCATGGGAAAATCCTAATCAAACCATTACTAGTTTGTATCTCTAAAAACATTAATTTCCCTAGGGATACTCATAGCACACATGATTTAAAGAGTCGTGAAAGGGTTTTCTACTACATTAGTAAGATATTAATGGGCTATGATCTTAACTATACACCAATAGAACATTCATGTTTAGCTATCATTTTTAGCTCTCAAAAACTATGACACTACATGCTAAGTCATAAGATCAAACTCATATCTAGAATTGACCAACTCAAATATATTCCTTCAAAAATACATCTCATAGGTCATATGGAAAAATAGGTCATGTTGCTCAATGAATTTGATATATAATATGTATACAAAAAAGAAGTCAAAGAATATATCATGGTAGATCTCATAGATAATCATCCTCTCATTGTGGACTTTCCTAATGATTCCCTCTTAAATCTAGATGCTTTAGAATCTTGGAAATTATATTTTTATGGTTCATATACACACAAAGGATTAGAAACATGAATAATTTTTGTCACTCCTCAAGTAAATTTCATTCCTAAAGCTTTTAGATCAAATTTCCCATGGACAAACAATATAGTAGAATATAAGGTCCTCATCAATGGTCTCAAAATAAAAATCCAATGGAATGCTTAACATCTCTTGGTTTACAAGTATTCACAACTAAATATAAGCCAAGTCAACAATGAATATCAAACAAAAGATGAGAAGGTAATCCCTTACCAAAAAAAGGTAGATAGTTTCAAGGGATACTTCATCTCCATCCAATTTGAGTAGGTATCTAGAATCAACAACAAAACAACAAATGTCATGACCACAATCAAGTCTCTCTTGAATATGCGACAAGATAGTACTCATTGTGAATTATTGGCTAAAAACCTATTGGTCCCCACATATGATGTCCCTATTTAAAAAAAAAAATCAAACTTGTTGGTTCCAGCAATCCCTAATATCATGATATCTATGCTTACCTCCATGATAACATCCTTCCACCAAACCTATCACAAACACAATGGAATACATTTATCCAATGCTCTTCCCATTACACCATATTTTTTGACACATTCTACCAAAGTATCCTCAATGGTTCTTTACTTAGATTCCTTGACTCAAAAGAGGCTACTCTCATAATCAAATAGGTTAATGATGGTATCTATGGTGCACATACTAGTAGCATGTTTCTAGACAAAAATATCTTGAGAATAAGCTAGAATAAGCTATTATTGGACCAATATGGAACGAGATTCCTATTATCATGTAAATAAATATTTAGCATAATAAAAGAATGAAGATCTAATTCACACACCATTGTATATGTTGCAACCCATGACTGCAACCAATGACTACTCCTTGGCCCTTTTCATAGTGGGGTCTTGATCTCATTGATAAGATTCACTCATCTTCCTCCAATGACCATACATTTATCATCATTACTATTGAGTACTTCAAACGGGTTGAATCTATTCTCCTTTAATACACTACTAGCCAACAATTCTCCAAGTTCATCTTCTACTACATCATATGTCAAAATTACATCCCTTGCACCATTATCACTAACAATGGTAAGTTATTCAAAAATAATGAAATCCACACTCTTTGTGAGTGCTTCCACATCCAACACCACTAGTCCACACCATACTATCCAAAACATAATGGGAAAGAAAATGTGTCTAATAAAACCCTCTTAAAAATCCTCAAAAAGATAGTAAATGATGTTGGCTATGATTGGCACCTAGAACTTAACCCCATCCTTTAGGAATATGTAACTATCATCTACACACCAACAGGTGAAACTCCATATTCACTCATCTTTGGATCTACACCCATATTACCAATCGAGATTGAAATTCCATAATTTCATGTTTCCTTGTGTAATATCATTGATAATGAGGACAATTGGGTTACATCCTCCATGAGATAGAACTTATTGAGGAGAAGCATCTTAATGACCTTAACCATATATAGTAATATTAGAATTATCTCCACCACAACTATAATAATAAAATTAGAGCCCATGAGTTTGATATTGATGATCTTGTGCTCAATGAAAAATAGAAAAAATAGCAAGACAAATATAAGAAGAATAAATTTGAGCCCAATTGGTTAGGTCCATATGTCATAATTTCTAAGTGTGGTTCAAGATAAACCAAAGTCCAGCATCTTTCAAGTCCTTTTTTATAACCTATCCATGATATTTTTCCTCCCCTATCAATATATTCCCATCATAGTAGTCCACTCCTCTATCCATAGCATTTTATGCATTATTTTACACTAGGGGTAGGTGATTACCTCTACTTTGGAATTAATCTTTAGGAATGTCCTATATCTCACTTCATGATTTGGATAACTTCTATAATATATGATTTTAATGCATTTTCAATCCCATTAGTAAAAATTAATTTGCATTTTCCATCAATAAAATCTCACATAGCTAAACATGGTTTAAATCCACACGCTACACACTTGAAACATCATGCATTCAGTGAAAATTAAGAATTGAGACTCAACCTTGATAACATACAAATTTCACATCCTTTTTCATCACCAATTTCCCTATTTTATCCATCACTTGCCTTAACAATATGTATGCTTCCCCAAATCAAGCATAATCATCATCCATGTATCATATTAGCACCTTGGCAAGATATGTTAATTTATAGTTGATATCTTGTTTCTTTCATGTATCTTTCAAATATTTGATTTATATTTTTGATATTTTGATTTATCTTTTTTATCTTTTGACCCATACAATGCCAACTCAACTTTCCATGATCACTATATGGCATGCCATGCTTTGATTGGTATACATTGGGGGAATTTTTATTGTTTTTATGCGTCATGTTTGTAGGTTGTTCTCTC
>VDFB02000009.1:44414646-44487207 GCA_007258455.2 Sequoia sempervirens
GGTAGAGGGGAGAGAGAGATAGAGGATTCATGAGAGAGGGAGGGAGTGGAAGAGAGATAGAGGGCTGGTATGTGCAGTGTTGGTTGTTTTTACTGTAACCAGGTTGGTCTTCTAATCTACCTATGGAATTTCCAATTCCAATCAAGGGAAGCTCGAAGGACCTGGACCAACTAACGAGGACATTAAAAGCCTCCTACACTTTAGGCTCTACAAGACCTAGGAGGGTGATCCCTTAATGTGTTTACAACCTCTGTGCCATTATCATAAACAACATTAATATACAACAGATGATCTCATTTAATAGCTCAAACTAATAGGATAATACCAAATAGAATTAGTTGTTCATCAATATTATCAACTATTTGGAGCATGAGATAACTACAACAAATTTGATAGCATAAGATAGTCATTGATTTGAAATTTGTAGCAAGCTTCAAGTAAAGGAAAACAAATACTGAATCATACGAATAAACACAACTTAGATCAGTGCCATATATCCATTGTAGGAGTCAAATTCATAAGTATCTAAGGGTTTATGACATATTTAACACATAACATATAAGATCCCTGATAACATTGCATTACAATCTTATCAAAATGCATTCTAACCCAATACTACTTATCAAATACTTATACATAACATATCCACCTATAATCCCATTCAAGCATTTTAATTAATCCCTTGAATTAAAGCTAAAATAAGGATCATACACACCACAATAGTGAGATGAATGAAACAACCCTTAGTTATCTTATTCAAAATTCAGATATGCATGTACAATGGAGAGACATGAGTTTGAATTTATCATTTCAAGTCAAATTCTAGTACTGTTATACAACATTAAATCCCCATGAATTCAAAAAATATTATAGAATGACTCAAAACCTAAATTGCATTTCCCATGAAACCATCAAACTTTACAATTTTCTCTGCAACTTCACCTAGACTCGACCCAAAATTATCTAACTTGCTAACCCATACTTCTAGCCTTGAAATCCTTCCTATAGAAAATGAAGGAGCAAACAAGCATTGGGCCAGAAAGTACATGTGTCACCAGCCAAATGGAGCACCTGGTGATATTCCAAAAATCGTTACAATAGCCATCACCCTGGAGAATATTCCTGTTCATCATGCCTGCTGAGAAAGGTTGATGCAGTAACAAAAGAGACTCAAGAATCTCGCGCCAAGACTGCCACCAAAAACAAAACTGGAATCTGTTGTAACTGCAACAGCTGATTTTCCAACCGTTAGCAGCCCACTCTTTTACTCCTCCTCAGTTAAATACTTTTTTACCCATTTCTGATATTCCTCATCAGCTGGCCAGTCAAAATTAATTACCTCATTCACCTTGACATTATAAGGTGTGTATTTAATTGCTACCTGATTTGCCTCTCTTTCAAAAGATTCCAAAAATGAGTTGGTGCCAATGATTTTGTCCATACAGCTCACCAACAAATCATAATTTGAGTCATCACAAATTAATTTAATTTGATCATTGATGACCTCATTTTCCTGATCCTGCCACTATTGGAGTGACCTGATATTCCCTTACTCATCAATTATGTCAAGTAACAATGTGTTACCCCAATCATCAAAATTCTTCACCAACTCTTTGATCTTCCTACTCAAGTCATCTGCTAAGGTCTAAAAAACTTGCAATGATTTAACTAACACTTGAGTAGGCCTTAATGATTGGGGCCTATTATTTATATCAAACCTTGAGGCCTTGTACATTATATCTAAATCACTGGCCCTAGGGATCCAATTTTCAATTAATGGTATAACTACCTCCTGATCCCTATCAATATTCTTTATTGCATCCAATAATAAAGAATATAAATAATATATAGATGATAATCTATTATCAACTTTCTCATTCAAATGCCTTAAGACAGCAGTAACAATCTCCTTTTTCTTTAAAAGGGATCCCTCCTCACTTACCTTCAATGATGCATGTAATTCTTCAATTTTTTGCATTAGCTGCTTCTTCGTAGGATCCACAGAGCATTCTACCTCTTCATAAATTTGTTCTAAAGAAGGGGTGAGGGAAGGATTTTGACTAGGAGACCCTGGTGTGGAAATAATAGGAGAAGCAGGAGGCACTGACCCTGATGTAGAAGGCAATGTACTGATCCTTGGAGCACTTGATTTTTCCCCAATCTATTTGTACCTTAACCTATCCACCTCAGTCTACAGTTTAATATTCCTTTGTTGTATCTTACTATACTCCTCAATTAAAAGATTATATTTCTCCATTAGGCTTTTCTTTTCAGCCTCCTCTCTTTCAACAGTCTTTTGGGCCAATTTGGCCACATTTATAGTTAAATTAGTAGCCTTAGTGGTTGAGGTCTCTGAAGCCCTCTTTATTATTAACCCTCCTCTAAAATTTGGGTTAATATCAGTAATATTTGGCTGTTTCCCTTGAGGGGCCAATTCCCAAATTGCAAAGGTCTCATATTCTTCACTGAAGGTGGAATCTTGCAACATTGCCTTGACCTCTTCTTCAGATTCTTGCAAGGGATGCTTTGAATTTAGAATAGCATTAAAATCTACGGCATCTACAATGTCCCATTCAGGTAAAATCAAGACACCAGCCTGACTTAACAATTTTCTTCCTTCCTCAGGAGTGATGTTCTTGAATTCATCCATTAATTCAACTTTCACTTCATCATCATTCTCCTGGTCTAACCTATCAGGCCTCAATTCTCTTCTATTCTTACACTTATCCTGGTATTCTTCAAATTTCATCCTCCATACCAATTGCAAGAAGACATGAGTTTTTACAAATGCATCATCATCTAGAAACTCCTTACATGCTTCCATCCTTGCATCTTGCACACATTTACCTTTCATATCCAAGTCGGATAAAACCAACTCAGCTGGCCTAGGAGGGGAAGGCATACCAATTTGCATATCCTGATCAGTAACAACAATTTCATCCATCAAATCCTCTTGTGGTTGATCAGTTCTTTGCCTCTTAGGGCTTGGCTCAGATGGTGGTGATGAGGGACTATCCTCAGGTGATGATTCCAAATCAATGATTTTAATTGCCCCAGACATTTTGAATTTTGGACCTAGTTGTGTAGGCAATTTCATTATTTGTTTTCCTTTTCTATCCACTTCCTCCTCATCACTGCTGTCATCCTTTTTCCTCCTATAAATGGGCCGCCTTTCTGTAGGTTGGTATGTTGGCCTTGTCTCAATTGGCTTGGCACCTTGTTCCTATACACCCATACTCAATTCTAAGTTTATCTTCTTGGTCCTCAAGGTGCCCATAATTTCTTTGAAGTTCTCCATTAGAAAGTCAATATTTTTATGGTGTGGACTAAACTCTAAAAATGGATCATACTTTGGATCCATTTTGTGCACAATATCCAATAGCTTATCATAAGTTATCCACCTCTCCTTGTTCAACTCCTGCCCATTTAGGTAAAATCCATTTCTAATCAAATCCTCAGGAAAGTTGAACTCATGCACAAACTTACCACCTTTTATTCTTTGTCTGAAAAGGGAAAAGAAACCCTCAGGATCATGCTGCCACTTTGGACAACAACTCAAATGGTATTCTTCAAAGAATTTTCCAAAATGCACCCAACCTCCTTTTGAAAATACAAAATCTAATACCACTATATAATCTGGAAAAGAAGTTCCTTTACCCTTCCCAATAAGGTTGTCCTCATGGATACAACTAATCTACCACATAACCTCTACAAACCCCACTCTTGGTGGCACATTGTATGGCAATATATTAGGGGTCCCTTGAAAACCGTACACCCTCAAAACAGTGCTGACTGGGTATGGAATAATGTCACCCCAGTTATGGAAGACTTTCAATTCTGGCCTCCTCCCCTTTGGTCTAAGGAAATCATGTAATTCCTTAGGAATCTTGGGTACATTCACCATCAGTCTGGCCTTCAATCTAGAAGCAAAAAATTTATCAAATTGCACATAACTGGTGCTTTCCTTATTACAAAATAAATCTACAGCCCATATCTGTACTGGCAATCTTTCTCCATCAACTATTTGCCTTAATTCCATCTTCTCAAAGAAAAAGTCAGCATTCTTGAACAAGAACATATATATTAACAAAGAATACCAAAAAAATTGAGTTCCTGTATCATTTTTCTACAACTTCAACAACCCTTCATGTATCCTTTCAACCAAGAAAGAAGCAAAATCATAAGTTACAGAGAAGTTAGGGTGTTGTATTTGCACCCCCATGAACATGTAAGCAATGGGAATCACAGTACTAGGATTGAAACCTAGAATCTGGCATAATGAATAAAAAGTGGCCAAGAAATGAGTTGCAAAACAGTTTAATTTGAAAGGTTCTTGGTCACTAGGGATAATATGAAATCTTGAACCACCTGCCCTAGCCAAATGAGGTGGGAGCAACTTGGCTTTGAAAAGTGACTTCAACTTCCCATATTCCTGCTTCATCTCCTCCAGATTGATCGAAACCAAGTACACACTAGGCTCACTCAAATCAAAAACCTGTTGGAATTCTTCTCTATTAATGCATAACATAACCCTTCCATCATTATCTCTGATTACTTGTGTGATAGGGTTATATCGTACAACAACTAGCCTAAGCAAGTCTACATTAGGGAACACATTTGGAACCACTAGCTTCCCCAAATCATACATCCAACCGTTTGAAAGGGGTTTGGAAAATTCCTCTATCCATACCACAATCTGAACATCTCCAAACCTGTGAGAGGAACCCTAGCATCGACTATATTGGAACAATTATATACTAACCCTTCCCCTAAGATTTTTCCTCGCATCAAAACCAATCCCTTCTTCCTATCATTTGTTAACAAGGGAAATTGATCTAGGAAGTCATCATATAGGTTCCTATTTAAATAATCAATTTTTCTAGAATGTTTCTTTTGCGGTGCCATCTTAGATAAACTAGGGCCTCTTTACAATTTCAAACTTTAAACAACTAGGAAAACCAGAAATATGAAATTACAGAATAAAACCCTGCAATTTCTCACAATTCAGTTAACCTATAGCCCTAAAACATTTAGCAACAAGCCCTACGACAAGCACACAACAAATTTTCCCAAATTCAGGTTCAAAATAACCAGGAGACGCAAAAATTAACTCATGGCTTTGTGTTTGCAGAAACTACAACTTCTTGCTATAGCAATTCTTAACTTCGTCTTCGGCTTCAAGACTGCTTCTCAAAGATACTTGAATGCTTTATGATACAATAAAAGTAGGAGAATTGTTTTTATTTTGATCAAATCATTCTAGCAAGTGTCTCATCCGCCATTAAAGCTTGTTCGCATGCTGCACAATTGGCTCTAATCGTATTTCATGCAGATTTAAATATTAGCCGCCAATCCTTCACTTTGATCAGATCATCAAATGAATGCCTTCAAAAAAATTGACACAATCATCCACATGGCCATAAGGGCCCACCATACCATACGCTGCCAAGGAAATCCACATGGCATTCACCCACGATATCGCGACCAGTAAAGACCTTGCAACTTCCAATCACATGATAGCAGACAACTGTAGATCTTGATCATGGGTAATCTTGTTCTTTCAATATAGTCGCCAGCTTTTCCATTAACCGTTGAGCATCTTCCCCACCGAGATCATAACATATCCGCTAATTTGAAACACGTGCATCTCATAAATGCTTTAGTAACCCACTACATAATGTATTAAAGCCAAATTAATTTACCAAAGTATTTCATTATTCCTTCAGCTTCACTAGATGAGACACGTGGTGCTTGCCCGCGATATCACAATCAACCAAAGCAGTGTGGTGGGGTCATCGCAGGATGGCAGGGAGTGGCTAAGATCAAATGATAATTGATCAATGGTCACACAAATTTGTCCCCCTGCAAAATAAAAAATTTATTAAAAGAACGAGGGGACAACACTAGGTAGACGATAAACAACGACATAAGTTGTTTTAAAACGATGAAGCACGGGGCCATCCAAGACTTAGGGAAAAATAAAATCACGTGAAGGAATTAAAACAATAAGACCAAGAGGACCTAGCCTAGATGAAATGATGGGGCATAATTTTTTTTTAAAACCCCTCCATAATTAACAACAAAATAGATCCCACCCAAGGTGTAAGATAAAAAATAGGGTTTAACATGAAGACAAAGACAAAACCCCAACCTTAGGATTTTCCCAACACCATAAAAGACCAGTATCATAAGATAGGACAGGAAAGGAACACGAGGAGAAAAAATTGAAGCTCCCTCAGGCTATGTTGGAAAAATTATACACTAATCCCTCCCTTAGGGTTTTTCCTCGCATCAAAACCAATTCCTTCTTCCTATCATTTGTTGACAAGGGCAATTGATCCAGGAAGTCATCATATAGGTTTCTACTTAAATAATCAATTTGGCCAGAGTGCTGATTTGTCGGTGCCATCTTGAGTAAACTAGGGCTTCCTTGCTATCTCAAACCTTAGACATACTAGGGCTAAACAAAATATGAAATTACATAATAGAACTATTCAATTTCCCACAATTATCCCTCTCAGGTCTCTCTCTCTCTCACTCGCTCCCTCGCTCCCTCTATGTCTCTCCCCTCTACCCTTAAACCCTAAACCCTAAACCCTTAACTCTTAAACCCTAAACCCTTAAACCCTCTACCCTCTACCCTTAACCCTATCTCCCTCTATCTCTCTCCCACTCCCTCCCTCTCTCTCTATCAAGTCTCTCCCTCCTAGCACCACTTCTCTGCTCCTCTCTCTTTCACTTCCACTCTGGGCCACTCTATCTCAAGTCTCTCCTCCTATCCCTCTCCTCTCTTAGGGTCTCTCTCACTCACCTACTCCTCTATCTCTTTCCCTACCCTTAACTCCTAAACCCTAAACCCTAACCTTTAAACCATTCAATCTCTCTCTACCATTAACCCTCCCTCTATCTCTCTCTTCCACTTCCTCCCTCTCTCTCTCTCCCTCTCTCAAGTCTCCATCCCACCCACTCTCCCTCTCTCTTAGGTCTCTCTCTACCCTTAACCCTCCTCATTTTATCTCTCTCTCAAGTCTCTCCTCCTAGCACCACCTTCTCTCGTGTCTCTCTCTCACTCACTCACTCACTCTATCTCAAGTCTCTTCCTCTCTAATTTTCTCCCTCTCTTAGGTTTTTTCTCTCTACCCTTCACTCACTCAATTTCTATCTCTCTCCTCCACCCTTAACCCTAAACCCTTAAACCATCTAATTCTCTACCCTTAAGCCTCTCCCTCTATCTCTCTCCCACTTCTCCCTCTCTAAAGTATCTCTTCAATATCCTAAATTCTCTCCTCTCTTAGGTCTCTCTCTCACTCACTCACTCTCTATCTCTCCCCTTAACTCCTAAACCTCCTAAAACCCTAAACCCTTAACCCTTAAACTCTCTACCCTCTACCCTTAGCCCTCCCTTCCTTTATCTCTCTCTCTCAAGTATCTCCCTCCTAGTACCACTCTCTCTCTCAAGTCTCTCTCACTCACTCACTCTATCTCAAGTCTCTCCCTCCTACCCCTTCTCCCACTCTCAGGTCTTTCTCTCACTCACTCACTCCTCTATCTCTCTCCCCTCCACCCTTAACCCTAAACCCTTAAACCCTCTACCCTCTACCCTTTAACCCCCTCCCTCTATCTCTCTCCCACTACCTCCCTCTCTCTCTCTCAAGTATCTTCAATATCCTACCCCCTCTCCCTCTCTTAGGTCTCTCCCTCACTCAATCACTCCCTCTATCTCTCTCCCCTTAACCCTCTACTCTCTATCTCTTTCCCACTCCCTCCCTCTCTCTCTCACTGAATCCCTCTATCTCTCTCCCCTCTACCAATAACCCTAAAAACTTAACCCTTAAACCTCAAACTCTTAAACCATCTACCCTCTCTCTCTCTCTCAAGTCTCTCCCTCCTACCCCCTCTCTGTTAGAAACCAAGATCTGAAATGCAAACCAGAAAAGCCTTCCACAGAAGAGAAAATCAGAAAAAGCAAGAGCTTTGCAAAAGATGTGCAAAATATTATTATTCAGGAATTTTTAATTATAAGATATGATTTTCTTTATAAAAGAAAAGATGCATAACCCTAATCTTATCTTGAGCAACAAGATAGCTCAACAAGATAATGATGACAATAACTAACCTAGGAATTAAATATTACCTAAGTAAACTTATGCAAGTGTAATTAAATATTAATTACACTAACACCCCCCCATAAGTGTAACTTAGGGAGACTAAAAAAAGCATGCACCTAAAACTAAGATGAATGCAAGAAAGCATGAATGGGTCCTGACAACAAGGCCTGATCAGGTACCCAAGTACAAATGCAATAATGAGGTAGAGAAGGAAAACCCATTGGGACAAAACCCCCCTACAATGTGATGACTGCTGCAAAGAAGCACTAGAAGAACACTGTTGAGTAACATTGGAACCGCAATTTGATAAGCAAGGAAAGATACTTCTGTCTACAAGAAACCAAAGTGGAATCATAATGATGCAACAACAGACCTGATGCCATAGAACACTGGAAAACTCACAAATTGGAACAACCCTGGAATCTGTGAAGCAACAGTAGATGAAATGATGACAAAATCTGGAAACCGTGTATCTCGATGCCGATGCCAAACTGAGACAAATTCTTCCATGGGAAGGAGTACCATAAAGACTCTAGAACATTAACCATAAAAAAATGGCCCTCAAACGGAGAAGGATCTGAACCAATGCGGATCAATAACCATAATCTCTCAACTGAAGTGTGAACTGATGTGAATCTGATGTGTCAAGCTAGAGCAAAAATGTGGCCAAAATAAACTAAGAAACTAGATAAACCATGCGAGTTTCCATCAAAACAAGATGGAGATCAAAGTGCATGCACACTCTAATCAAATTATTATGCAAGAAACCCCCCTGATGGAACTTTATCTCAGTTCATTTATTACAATAACCCAACGATTTTAAAAGGAGATAATGAAAAAATGAATAAATAAAAAATAAAAATAGACCTAAGATCTGTGTAGAGGATTGAACTAGCTTTCCAACGCCACAAGAATGACAAAAAAAGGATCACCAAGTCAAAAGATATGCCCTCTGGAGTGAAAAAACATCTAAGTTCAAGGACCTACAAAATAAAACTGGAGAAAAATATGATAAAAAAACCTACACCACTGGATTGGTGTCAGAATCAACTTTCCAACGGTATCTTGTTTGCGAAAAACAGACATCGTACGCAAAAAATACACCTGATTTAGTGAAAGTTGCTCCAAAATGGCCAATAAGGCCTGCAAGTAGCCCTCGGGGCTTAAAAAAAATAAGCCCCTCATCCTATGCGCGACCAGGGGCTGGCAGACTGAGGGCTGGGGCAAAGCCCCTGGTCATCCATATGACTTACAGGTGCTGGGAAGGGTGGGCGGGGGCTAGGCGCATAGCGCCCGGTCCCCCATGTGACCGACGGTGTGCATAAGGGCCCTGTGGGGGCTGGGTGCAGGGCGCCTGGTCACATGTGTGACCGGTGGCCTGTGCAAAATTGCTCGCGGGGGCTTGTTGATTGTGTTTTCTACACAACAAAAACTCAGATAGAATATAATATCCTATTTCACTTGAAAGGTAAATCTCTATTAGCAAGCCTCAAGAGATAACCCCAAGGTCTCTAATGTCAAGTCTTGACAATGCATAACCAAATCAGTGATAAAATATGAAAATGCTGGTAATCACAATGGGACCTTACTACAAGCAAAATACTAAATCGATTTTATCAGATCTAACAATCTGATGATACTTTAATCCTAGATCTAACCCAATAATCAAAGAAATATAAAAGGATAAGCGTTTCAAAGAGATTTCTAAATCTAATACTACTCCTAAGATTAACAATGAAAATAACCAACACTCGAAATGGACCAATCCCTCAAAACTGATCTCTACTTGACCCAGATAAATCTACAGTCTTACAGAAAATAGTGCAATCTTCTGAGGTGTTAAGATTTTCAAATCATCAACATTCATTCAACAACCCTATTGCAATTGAAATGAATAAATCTTCACAATCGAACTAAGCACACTGAATATGAAGTCCAGGCTAACTTTGCAAAGCAACTAACAATCAGTTGGTTGCGAAAAGTATGGACTGAAGGATTGCTGCAACATTCAAGTATCAAATCACAAACATTATTGAATCAAATATAATCTAAATATTAACCTCCTCAAAGCAATTTTAAAGATAGAATAGCAAGAACCATGCAAGACAAGAGAATACAAGTATGCCACCAAATCACAATGTCATTACTTGCATTCGAATTATCCACTGTAGCAACAATTCTAGCTTTTTGTTACAATATTTGCTTGAGAACAACTACCTGCTAACTCAATCTATTTGCTTCTAACTATTTTGATCTATTCTACTTCTATCTTCTAACCCTTTTCTCTATTTCCACCATTAAAAATGAGGCGAAATGCCAAATATAGAATTCCCAAAAAACCCATCGGCCAAGCAAGAGTTCGCAGCATTAACTGGGCACCACCGACCAGCCAAGAGAAAGTCAAAATGGAATGAAGGAATGCATTAAATGCGCGAACTACACCCAGGTCGGCCCGGGATTCCCAATGCAGCTCAGACCAATGCAGGGCGTGATAATGGGGAAGCACAAATCTTGAAGTAGTTGGGCATTAACTGCCTTCCCCTTTGTCTCTATTCCGATCCGGCCCTTCATGGACTTTCAAGAGCACCCCATCCAAGTCAGCCATAGGTGGTAATGACAAAACCCTAAGTCTTCTTTCAATTGACGCAATCTCCTCCCTTGATTGCTTTACCAACCTGTCCCAATCCACCTTATACGCTAGGTATTTGTCAATGACAACAGTGTATGTGGCCGCATCATCTAACTGATGCTCAGAGATGGAACCATCATTATTTGGTGCATAAATATCATGTGACCACTTCCTCAACTGTTCCAAGCTCAAGTACTTGGGCGCGATCTTCCTTTTGCCCATCATAATTTCAAAGAAGCTAATGGATCCATTGTAAACACCAGTTAGGGTATCATCAATCTGCCTCCTTTGTTTGTAAATCTTCTTCAATACTTTCTGCCTAATCTGTAATGTCTCATACCACTCCCATGGTTTGGCATCTCTGGAGGAAGGAAGAATCCCATCACTTACCAACCTATCTCGGGTGTACTCCATGATAGTTCTGGTTTTCTTCAGAAGGAGATCTGTGTCTTCCTTATCTTGTGCCAACACAGCCTTCAACCAATCGGTTGCCATGATAGCATCCTTTCCAGTTGACAAAATCTCCTTGATAGCCTCATTACCCTTAGTCCGCACCCCTTGCAACCAACTCGCAGTGGTAAGATTGGAATCCTTCATCTTTTCAAGCTCGGTAATGGTCTCTTGAGGCAAAGGATGCGCAACAGAAATTGAAGGGTTAATGGATTGTAGGGGCTTCATTAATTCCTCCAAGCACTTCTTTAGATTTTCATTCTCTTTCTTCAACTCATGCTTGGTCTTTATTTCCTTTCTCAGCTTGCCCATGATGACTGCACTAGAACCCTCATAATCTTCAATATCCTGTTCCACAAGAGTAGGCCCCAAGTTGAAAGTCTGTACATTATAATCCTTTCCAGCCACATTATCTCTGTTTTTATCTAGAGTAGGGGTGGCAATGTGAACAACTCTGTCATGAGCTTCATCTCTTTCAATCCTCGAGATCACCCTAGCCTTCTTCTTACCTTTATCTTTTCCAATTTTGGCTAGTAGTGCATCCCAATTCAGTGGACTATCTTCCATAACAACTTGTCTTCTCTTTATCTCTTTGTCCAACCAACCAGGGACAATGGATTCCAATTGTACCTCACTTTGTTTCTCCTCCTGCTAATCTTTAGGTGCTTCCTCACTCAAATTCTATTTATCAGGAGTATCATCTGTCTTGCTTTCCTTCTCCTCAGCATGCTCTTCTTCATGTATAGGTGAGGGAACCTTCACTATTTCCTCTTCTTGTGGAGGGACTTCTTCAGTTCTGACAAGGGAATCCGCATATGCAATCATAGGGGACTGCATTATCTTTTCAATTTCTGCCTCTGCACTATGGAGATCACCTTCATGAAACTCCTCCCCTTCAATATCCAGATGATTCTCAACATCCTCTGACTCACTAGGCTTGCTTTGAGCTCCATGAGCGGAAGGCACATCATTATGCTGCTCCTCATGAGAAACCACCGGATGGAGATCTACCTCAGGCACACTGTCCCTGGGAGAACGAGTCCTAGACCTCCTTGCATACACCTTGGCCTTTTCCTCCGAACTTTCAAAATTTACCACAGGTGGGGCAACTTCTCCCTCCTCAACCTTGGAGTTGGCCCTCTTTGACAATTCTATGATTCTTCTCCTTTTGGGCACCGACACATCAATTTTAGGACCCTGATTTTTAGTCCCTTTCTGCTTAGATTTCCTGGTCCTTGTCCTCTGTTTGGCCTTTTGTTTTCTCTATTTTTCTGTTTCCTGGACCTCTGTTTCTTGAACACCTTTTATTTTGATTTTGAATAGAGAATCCAACTTACCCTTGCCCTTAGGATCCTGCTCGGTAGATTCCTTAGAGGTGGAGTGGGGATCCAAACCTCCCATTAGCGCATAGGTGCACTGTACACCATTATTTTCCAGCTCCCATAGCTTATGCTTTAGCCACATCCTAGTAAATTTGATAACTAGATCCACTAGTTGTTTCAATTCTATTTTTTCCTCCTCTAACCAATCCACATCACCAATTGGTCTGTCTTTTATGGCCTCATAAGCATGATCCTGGATCAAGTTTCCATCATCTTCCAATTGATCAAGAACTACCTTTACATTGTACAATCGAACTGACTTGACTGGAAGCCAGGAGAATTTCTTCTTCCTGACCTCAAATTCATCACTGCAGTTGGCCCAGTAGTCTTCCAAATTCACCTTGTGGCAATACTCTTTGCTGGCCTTCTTTTGGGCTTCTCCTGTAATATCAAACCTTGATCTCCTAGAATGAAAAGACAGACTGAGGGTACTCATTTCTTCCTCTGAAGCCTGGGCAGAACCAATAGAAGGACAAACATCTCTAGTACCAATCCTCAAGGGGAAGTCTCTACAGTCTCCACCAAATCCAGTTTTATGCTTGTCTTTCTTGATAATGGCATCAAAGTCACAGATCTGCCTAGTGACCTCCAATAGTAGAATGTGATCGGTAGGGTATCTTGGAAGTCTATATGGAGCCCTCTGGCAGCCATCAATCCTGATGTAGGAGAAAGTTGGGAACTCAATAAACCAAGCCCCATATTTCTTGATGAGTTCCTTTGTTAGGTCTAAAATCCTGACATGCTCTACTTCCTGAAGCATTCTGGTGATATACATGGTAAATGCATCATTTTCCCTCCTATAGTTCAAACCTCCCAAGTGCAACTGAGGGAAAACTTCATAGATAATATCCTGTCCAAAAATTCCCCTTGTATCCAATTCTTTGTAGGGGTGGAATCTTGCAAGTGCATAGACCAGATATGAAGTCATTGTGAAAGTCTTGGTATGCAACACATTGGATAACTGTTCATGGAGTACTCTACTAATGACCCCTGCCCAATGGTAATTAATCTTTTCTTGTTCCATCCTCACAGTCACATGGCAAATCCAATTCTCAAACATGCTAGCATTCTTCAATCCAACCACTCTGCTGAGAAGAGTGATGGCATCATAATATTCCTTCTTGAACTTTATCCTGAATAGCTGCTTGGGTAATTTAGAATAGTGTGACTTAGGCTTCTCCAGCCAAGAATTGATAAATTGTTGTGACTTCACAATTTGCTCATCGTAGAACTCTTGAGCTTCCATCATGCTGAATCCCACCACATGAGACCTGTCTGGCATATCAAATGTTTGGGAAATGGAAACAGGGTTGAGATTCGCTACAACTCTCCCCTGAGGACCAATTATTCTCTGTGTATCCTAATCATAGTGCCTGGCGCATTCAAGGACCAGCTCATAACACTACACTGCAGAAGGGAAACCAGCAACATGTGACAATCCTAATTCCATCATCCTTCTAGCCACCAAAGGAGAATCCTTAGCCGCCATTCTTTCTTTAAACTCTTCATAATCCCATGATCCGACATTCGTATCAGTCACCTCTGACCAAATTGAAGTGATTTTTCTCTCAGGGATCCTGCTCTTAATGTCCATTTTAATCCTCTCTACATCAGACATTGAGGACCCAACTGCTACCTTGCTAGATTCAACCTGCACTCAACATGGAAATCATAATAAAAACCATAGGAAAGGGAAGGTTAATCCATCAATACATCGTTAGAATGAATCTCATGCAATCAAGGTGTTATTAAATTTCATTTGAGATGATCATGACAAATTTCGGGTTTCAAGACCATCCGAAGAATCTGAGCCAGAGAGGAATTTCGGGAAATTCTAGACCGATCTAATTCCAACAGAATAACCAGGAAACACCTACTTAACCATTAAACCTGATCATGATCAATCAATAAATTACACGGGAAATCCAAATATGACATGAAATAATCATTAAATGCATCACAAATCATAAACAAATTCGATTATCTCACATTCCTTTATATTTCATCATATTTCAAGAAAATCCATAAGGGACGGATTTCTGCGAAGAACGAGCCAGAGAGCAGACTTCAGAAAATCAGAGAGACGTCAGATTTTAGAGAAATCCAGACCCTACAGAAATCCACGAAGAAGTCAAAACTCAGAAAACAATGCAGATTCTAGGAACGAAGGTCTCGGCAAGAGTCAGTCATCTCGCTGAGAGGTCTTGGCGACTTCCAGGAGGTCACGTCGAAGGATGTCATTGGGAGAGGTTTTGCTAAGACTTGGTGGTTTCGGTGTAACGTCTTGCCAACTAGGGAGAGTCTCAGTGAAGCAAATGAATGTTTGGGCGATAGGTTTTGAATTCGGAAAGAGGTCTTGCCGATTGTGTAATGTTTCACCGACATGAAGTCCCATCGGTATAACCTCTTACCGACAACATGTGGTCTCCTCGAAAGAAGATTCGAGCTCGCCAAGAAAGGAAGGATTCATCATGAAGTCTTGGCGACCGCTGGTAGTCTTGTTGAAAGCGAAGGTCTCGGAAAGAGATGTGAGCTCACCGAAAGGTCTCACTGACCAAGTAGGGTCTCGCCAAAAGAAATGAATATCGATAAAAATAAGGGAGCCCGCTATGACCTCTTGCCGACTAGGGCTTGTCTTGCCGACGGTGTATAAGGAAATGCATGTCGATGAGAGACTTTCTTTCAGGGTGAGCTCTCGGCGAATCCTCTTTGTCTCACCGACATGCATGGGAGACTTTATTGGTGTGAGAAATGATAATGTCATGGTGATCAAATATGAACTTAGGAAGGCTTCTCGGCGAAATACAGGGTGATTGATATGACATCTCCCTGACTTTGAAGGGTCACAGCGAAGAAAATTCAGAAGGGACAGATAGTCACGATTTTACCCAAACACCAAATCAATCATGAATTTCAAAATTTAACTCAGGACAAGTCAGGGATGGACCTTTCATAGATTTTCTTAACATTCTAAGTCAATTTTAAGACGAAATAACCTGACATGGCACTACCCTAGGTTTGAAACCCTATTCATCCGCCATTAGCGCACAGGAAAGCTCAGAATTTAGTTGTTTCAACTGCTAAGTTGTTACTAGGGTTTACTAATTACTCTCAGGCAATATTCATCAAAATGCAGATAGACAAATGAGCTCAAAACTCACCTGGGAGATGACAAATAACGCAATACTGCACAACCCTAGCATGAAATGATCAAATACGTAGGAATTCGAATCCCACAGGCTCTCATAACATCAACGCGCCATTCATAATTTTCAATTCAGAGGCAGGGCAATAAAAACATACCATTATAAAGCGAAAATCGATCTCAGAAACAACAAATGCGAAGCCCAATGGCGCCCACAAAGAACAGATGCAAGAATGCACAAGTAATCACCACCAAATCAATCAATTCAAACCAAAACGCCTCAAAATGAAGTCAATCAATCACAAGACAGCACTCCTCAGCTCAAACGATGACAAATAGAAAGCATGATGGCACAAAAGATCCTAGAAATCAAGTTAAATACATCCTTCAAAGCATGCACGAAGCCATTAATGTAATTGATAAGACAGTCAAAAAACCCGGGAAAATCTGGCCCATGTGGAAATTCGTGAATACCGAAAATCCCCGAAAAACAAGGTCCAGCTGGAATCCAAGCATGATCTGGGAAAATCCGACCAGGGTGGAAAATCCCAAATCAGGGTAAAAACCTGAACTTTGTCGAGAATTTAGGATTTTCAATAAATAACCTGGGGAAAAACTTAGGCAATCAAAAATAAACATTTAAGCACATGCCCAAATAAGATAAAACCTCAAAATGAAAGGGCCAAGATGCCAAAACCGAAGCGAAAGAGGGTCCCTGCTTTCAGCGGGGCATGTGTGCAAAAACTGCACAACAGGGCTAAGCTCGGCCAACGGAGAGTTGGTGGGTGCTGCTCGGTGGCCACCGCTCCTGGTGGCCGCCGGATGGTGCGGTGGTGGCATTGAGGTTCTATGTGGGTAGTGCAGAAAATGAAACAAAATTTCAATTTTTTTTTTTTTTGAAATTTCTCACCTTGAACTGTGTGCTGGGGAGGTCGTATAGCCTCCCTGGCAAATTTTTTTGCCTCCCGGATCAACTGCACCAAAATCAACAAAAAAAAGGGAATTTTTAGGGTTTTTGGCCGCTGCGAACGTGATGGTGACCTCCGTTTGTGCCCAAAATGCTTTGAAAATTCAACTATCTCTAGAGCTTGCAAAAAAAACTCCCAGCTTGAAACCCTCATGGATTTGGCAAACGATGGCTAAAATATGCAAAACAAAAGCCAATCCTGACTTTTACCAACACTTTGAATCCAATGGTGAAGCCCGATCTGATCCAAAATGCCTCATAAATGAACTCAAGGCATGATACCCTCGAGGAATCCCGAACGAACTCTGTAATGATTTTCTCAAAAATCTGAGAAGGGGTTGCAAATCAAGGCTCTGATACCATGTTAGAAACCAAGATCTGAAATGCAAACCATAAAATCCTTCCACAAAAGAGAAAATAAAAAAAAGAAAGAGCTTTACAAAATATGTGCAAAAGATTATTATTTAGGAATTTTTAATTACAAGATATGATTTGCTTTATAAAAGAAAAGCTGCATAACCCTAATTACACTAGCACTCTCCCTCTCTTAGGTGTCTCTCTCTCACTCACTCTCTCTATCTCTCCCCCCTCTACCCTTAACCCTAAACCTTAAACCCTTAACCCTTAAACTCTAAACCCTTAAACCCTCTACCCTCTATCTCTCTCCGAGTACTCCCTCCCTCCCTCTCTATCAAGTCTCACCCTCCTACCGCCTCTCCTCTTAGGTCTCTCTCTTTCACTTACTCCTATCTTTGTCCCCTCTACCATTAACCATCTACCTTCTATCCTCTACCCTCTATCTCTCTCCCACTCCCTCCCTCTCTCTCTCATTGAATCCCTCTATCTCTCTCCCCTCTACCCATAACCCTAAACCCTAAACCCTTAACTCTTAAACCCCAAACCCTTAAACCCTCTACCCTCTACCCTCTCTCTCTCTCTCAAGTCTCTCCCTCCTACCCCCTCTCCCTCTCTTAGGTCTCTCTTTATCTCTCACTCACTCCCTCTATGAGTCTCCCCTCTACCCTTAAACCCTAAACCCTAAACCCCTAACCCTTAAACCCTAAACACTTAAACCCTCTACCCTTAACCCTTTCTCCCTCTATCTATTTCCCACTCCCTCCCTCTCTCTCTCTCTGAAGTCTCTCTGTCCTAGCACCACTCCCTCTCTCAGGTCTCTCTTCCTCCCCTCTTCCCCTCTCCCTTCCCCTCCTAATTCTCTCTCTCTCCACCTAGCTCACTCACTCGCCTAAGTCTCTCACTCTACCCATGGCCCTCTACCCTTAACCCTTAAATCCTTAAGTCCTCTGCCCTCTATCTCTCTTCCTCCCTCCCTCTCTCTCTCTCAGAGATCTCCTCCTGCTCCTCTCCTTTCTTAGGTCTCTCTCTCTGCTCCTCCTCTGTCTCTCTCCCTCTACCTTTAACCCTAGACCCTAAACCTAAACCTTAACCCTTAAACTCTAAACCCTTAAACCATCGACCCTCACGGCCAACCCTCACCCCCTCTGTCTCTCTCCTCCTCCTCTCTCTCTCTCTCAAGACTCTCCTCCCTGCCCCTCTCCTCTCTCAGGTCACGTCTCTCTCACTCCTCCTTGTGTCTCCTCCTCCCTCTGCAGCTACAACCTAAACCCTAAACCATTAACCCTTAAACTCTAAGCCCTTAAACCCTCTACCCTCTATCTCTCTCCCCTCCTTCCCTCCCTACCTCCCTCCTCCTCAAGTCTCACCCTCCTACCCCCTCTCCCTCTCTCAAATTATCTTTGTCTCTCACTCCATCTTATCTCCCTCCCTCTACCCACAACCCTCTCTACCCTCTATCTCTCTCCCACTCCCTCCTTTCTCTCTCAGCGGATCCTCTATCTCTCCCCTCTGCTTGTTGGTTGTTTCTTGTAACGAGGTTGGTCTTACAGTTTACCTATGGAATTTCCAATTCCAATCAAAGGGCAACTTCGAGGACTGGACCAATTGACAAGGACTTTAAAAAAGCCTCCTACACTTTGGGCTCTACAAAACCCAAGAGGGTGATCCCTTAATGTGTTTACAACCTCTGCACCAATATCATAAACAACATTAACAATAATATATAATCTCATTTAATAGTTCAACATATTAGAATTGGTTGTTCATCGGTGATATCAACTATTTGTTGGAGCATGAAGAGATAACTACAACACATTCCACAATGGAAAATAGTCATTGATTTTCAATTTGTAGCAAGCTAGGTAAAGAAAACAAAATCTTGAACCATACAAGTGTTACAACTTACATCAGTGCCATATATCCATTGAGGGAGTCAAATTCATAAAATCTAAGGGTTTATGATAGATTTAACACATAACATATAAGATCCTTGAGAAAATTGCTTTACAATTTCATCAACATGTATTCTAACCCAATACTACTTATCAAATCCTTATACAAAACATATCCACCTACAATACCGTTCAAGAATTTTAATTAATTCCTTGAATTAAAGCCAAAACAGAAATCATACACACCACAACAGTGAGATGAACGAGACAACCCTTGATTATCTTATTCAAAATTCAGATATGCATATACAATGTAGAGACATGAGTTTGAATTAATCATTTCAATTCAAATGCCATTACTGTCATAAAACATCAAATCCCCATGAATTCAAAACCTACTACAGAATGACTCAAAACCTAAATTGCATTTTCGTTAAAACCATCGAACTTTACGATTTTCTCTACAACTCTACCTAGACTCGATGAAAAAATATCTAACTTGCTAACCCATACTTTTGGCCTTGAAATCCTTCTTATAGAAAATGAAGGAGCAAACAAGCATCGGGCCAGAAAGTACCTCTCATTTCACATGTTTTTCTTCACAAAACTCTTGAGGATAGCAGCTATACCTTCTTTATTTCTCATCCTACGCCCTATTAATGCATCCTACAATTACAACAGTATCCATGGAGCCTCTTACACAAGTTACAGTAATAAAAAAAGTGTAAGATCCCCTTTATATCATGTTTGGACTACAAAACCCTCAAAAACAGGGTAACCGGGCTGTATGCAAAGAAATAAAGCTTTCTAACTCAAATCAACACCTTAAGCCCTCAAATTAGATTCAAATAAAAGCTAACACATATCTTCACAACTTGGAATTGATTTCACATCAAAATATGGCTGCATGTGACTGTACAGTGCTGCATAATAGGAAAAATATAGAAATTTTAAAGAAAAACACATATTTTCGAATGTCAAGAGCTTGTATTTTAAATCCTCAACCATCAACAACCATTACAATGATCACTTTATGCCTTTTAAAGGCATTTACA
Source organism: Sequoia sempervirens (assembly GCA_007258455.2). Taxonomy (NCBI): domain Eukaryota; kingdom Viridiplantae; phylum Streptophyta; class Pinopsida; order Cupressales; family Cupressaceae; genus Sequoia; species Sequoia sempervirens. The sequence continues at coordinate 44,434,632 of VDFB02000009.1, forward strand.
TGTCAACCACTGAACAACCACCTCTACAACTGAATTTTTAATCTTTTGTGATCACATTAAACATAAAACACACTAATTTCAAGGTTGTTAACATCAGTATTGAAATGTTTTAATTTTTTTACCTTTCAAACATTAAAAAGTACATCATTAAATTAATTATGTAATGGCATAAAAATTAAAAACATCATGAATTAATTATGTAACCACATAAGTCAAATATAATTCTATCAAGAAATTAATATCAAATAGATAATATAATCACATAACTCATATATTTCAATGTCATTGATCTTCTTCTTCATCCAACTCTTTGTCTGTATCATCCGATCCAAATTCGACATTGTAAGGATTGGTCATATCATCATCATCGTCATCAATATCAGTTTCGATAATGTCATCATCCACATGGATATCATATTCATGAACATTAACTCCTACATCATCATCATCTAGTTCCTCCTCTTGACATCTTCATCGGGGGACATCATCCGGCTAGCTGTTGATCACGATCATCATCTACACCATCTTCTGGTTCTTGGTATCTTCTTCTTCCACCACATTATACTTTCTGGGCCTTCCTCTTGGATCATGTCTAACAACAAGTGACCAGGCGGTTTACGGAATGTCGAGTAAAAATACCTACTCATTGGCTTGGAAGGGCGAATCATTTCAACTCACTCGTCGACCTTAGTATTAACCATGGTAAATCCATTATCATGTTCAATACTTGATTCTCTCTGGGATCATTTTCATTCTAGTAAAGTAGCACGTACCATAGGATGACAAAACAAAATTAATCTGAAGGACTTAGAGTCACACTCCAAGTATATCATCCAAAATCCTTAATTATCGATTTTAGAGACTTTTGGATGTATGTAAACTTCCTGGAGGTAATTAGTCACGAAGACTCTACAGTTATACTAGAATCACAAGTTTTCTTCATGTCATCCAACGACACGATTCAAAATTTATGACCATTTACCACATAGCCTTGTGGTGTTTTACCTAATATACTCAAACGTAAGAAATTATTGCAATATCATTGGTTGATAAGCATATTTATTCTTGGCGAATGTATTAAAAAAAATCTCAACATATATATACATCAATATAATTGAAAATAATTAAATAATATGGGTGATTAATATATTTATCGATACCTTTTATCTCTTAAACCATATGCTAAATCAATTTCCTTTGTGTAACATTGGAATCTCCATTCTGATGAGCTTCTTTAACCAATGAAGCCACACCTTCCCATGTTAATGTGACTAGATTGTTGACATCGTTCAGTCCATACCATCATCCAATCAATATCGTTGGTGATGTACAAATGTAGTGCATCCCACTCTCGACTAACTGTATCAAAAAAATTGAAATTCACAAGCGACATATAATTAGTTAAATACCACGATTATCGACTTTTAATTTATAATTGATGTATATTGAAGATTAAAAATTAAATAAGTACAATATAAATAAAAACCATATGTAAAATGTATTCCAATTAATCTCCATGACCATCTTATAATTACCTCTCACTTTCCTCAATCTATCTTTCCCCATCAGGTACTCCCCTTTGAATTTGTTAATGGAGTTGGGATCCCAAATGCGATTTACATGGATCTTTGTTGCCAAACTTAGGAAGAAATTCACTAATGTACACCATGGTCTGGTAGACCATATATCCCTCCACCATAGAACCCTCGGGATGTGCTCTTTGTCTAACCAAAGCCTTCAAAAATTTCCAAGTGCCTCTCAACCATCCACATTGACCTTGTGTGTACAGGTCCACACAATTCAATCTCCTCAACTTGGTGTATGAGGTAGTGTTCTTGTGCATTGAAAAATGTCGAAGGTAGACACTTTTGCATTTCACACATTAGACGAAGAATTTTTCTCTTCCAATAATTTATATCTTCTATGGATTTCTTTAGATGACAACCATCTACAAGTGATTCAAGGCACAAATATATTAACAAGATTTAACAAAAATATATAGTATATTACATAACAAGTAAAACAAATGGCAATTATAAGATGTATACAAGGAATTGAACAAATATTGCTACTTACCTCATGTATTTTCCAAGATCATATATAACTTGCTTGACATTGTTGTCAAAGTTGTCTGGGAGAGATAGAGGTAGAACGCACTGCAACAATTATAAAATAATCTTTTCATTATTTTTCCAAAAGTAGTAAACATAATACACTGAAAAGTACATGCATTATACAAGTGTATATAATATACCAGATTAATTACCTTAATGAAGGTATGTCAATCATGCGTTTTCATCTCTGACCAAAATTCACCTTTCTTTGTTATTATATTGTTTATGTTCGCAACAAATCTTGTGAGAAATAAATTTTTTCGTATGACTTCTTTTATAGCATTGCTTTGTTGCTCTATTAATAACCAAGGAAGAGAACTTATATTAATTTGGTCTCCATTGCTAATTAATTGAATGACATTTTTCATTGCATGATTGGCTTCTTGAATGTCACTACAAATTTTGACAATTTTTTCTTTGTCATGCCTTCCATCCAATATTTTCCATAACGTTTCTATTATATTCTTTCCGATATGCATTGAATCAAACAAATGCATAATTTGTAGTTGCTCATAGTAGGGAAACCTACTAAATTGTCTGGGATAACTTTTCAATGCCTGTGGAAGTTGACCATTAATGCCTTGATGACCTTCATGAAGCATATAAGTTAAACAAATTAACAACGACAATCATTTTCAATTACAACATGAGTAAACACAATACAATATAAAAATATAAATTCAAAACATATCATATATGATAGATAAACAATTTGATCCAATGTATAACCTTGACGATTAATTCTATTATATTCCAACTTCCATAGGCTGAGGTGTATTCTTCATGGTTTTGATGTAGTCTCTTCTTTCCCATTGAAAATATGTTTTTCAAGAGTTCGATACTTATGATTTCTATGGAGGAAGTTCCTATACTTCATCAAACACCGCTTTCCTAAACTTGTTGAACGATGAGATTTCATCTTTGGACCACAAATTGGACATGCAAATTTTCCCTTTGTTTGAAGACTGCAAGATCATATATAATTGGATTAAATATGTCAATTTTTATAATTATATATAATGAATAGATTATTTTAAAAACATGCATGATATCTACTTCATAAAATTAAATATTGTTAAAGTGCAGTCAAACGTTATAACATACCACAAAAATGTGTTAGCCCTGGGGCATCATGAATTGTCCATAAAAGCATTGCATGGAATTGAAATTGTCTTTTTCCTATTGGTCTATAGACGTCATACATAGTGATGCCATTCCATAAATTTAGTAACTCATCGATAAGAGGCTCGATATATACATTCATATCTCTAACTTGGTACTTACCTAGTTGAATGAACATAAACATTACATAATTATTATAACCATTTTATTGCAATATATATAAATTAATGTACATGACTATTGAATGAAAAAAATATAAGTCATTATGCAACAAATAATACAAATGAGATTCTACTACATTAAAGAAATTTGATGTAAACAAATACCTGGAACAATCATTGACAACATTATGTGCTCCCTCTTTATTGAAATCCATGGAGGAATGTTATTGTTGATAACAAAAACAAGCCACACCGAGTAAATAGATCTCAACTTTCCAAATGGATTGATACCATTCGCTCCCAATGAAAGCCTGAGATTACGAGGTTCTTCTTTAAAGTGTGGCCATTTTTCCTCCATGTCCCTAAATGCAGAACCATCCGCAAGCATTCGAAGAATGTCATCTCCACTTCTATTCTGTGCATGGTAATCTATAAATTGCACTAAGCTTTCACACCTAAATAATCGTTGCATATGTAGAATAATGAGAATATAACGAAGAACCTTGCGAGACACCTTTTTTGTTAGTTGATCTGTTCGATATCTACTGATATGAAATTTTGGGCATTCTGTTGCAAATTCATGTTTTTTATGATATATAATATGATCATAGGGACATGCATCTATTGCTTGATACTCCATTCTGATATCTTTCATAATGTCAGATAAATCTCGGTATGAGCGAGGTAAAATATTTGATGGTGGTAACAAAAATTCACTAATAAATCTACAACAAAAAATAATTTTTTAATATAAAGAATATTAATGGTACATCTTTCATCCTTTATTTACTAGTGATGAACTAACAACAATTAAAATAGATAAAAAATATGACATATATGACATACCTTAACATCCGTGAGATTGCTATATTTGATAAACCATTCATAACCTTCAATTCAACAACAACAATACATCAAAGAGAAGAGTTGTTTGGGAGCCTTCATAAAGGGGCTCATATGCCTTCTCAAGTACATGTAAATCATGAACATCATCAAAGTCATTTTGATCATCATGATCAGCTCTGCCACTAAATGTGTGATGGATCAATGTATTTGTACCATCATCTTCAACTGTGTTTTCTGGCACATGATCATCTTCTTCCATAGGATCATTAACTTCATCTTCGATATTCACAGCTCCATGTTCGTTCGCTTGCAAAACCACATTTTTCGGGCCATGATAATCCATATCATGTGCCCTAGGGCGCCCCACCTTTATAATAATGATAGACACAAATAAACCATGATCATGATCAAGTGATTATATATATATATAAATATTAAAACGATATAAACATTTACAAATTCAATCAATATAAACGCATATAATGAACAAATTACCAATGGATGATAATCATGCCCCCCTTCAACGTGACCATGCTGCCTACAATGTTTCTCAGCTTTTGTGATTAAAATTTGTCTCCTCTTTAAGCCCTTGTAATTATTGCAAGGACAATAACATTTCCCATCACCCTTTCTTTTAAATCTAGCCCACAATCTATCAAGTGTCTCTTCATTTTGTTATGGACTAATATTATCTGACATGATTTTTCTTTACCAAGCTTGACTATTTAGATCTTCAAAAAATATCAAACTCACACTCCAATAATTTTTATTCATAGACAGGTAACAAAATCTAATAATTCCAATATTTTACACCAAAAAAATTTGGCATGCAACCATCCCTACAAAAGAGAAGATAGTTTGAAGTTAATGACCCCAAAAAAAACTTTAAAATGCTAATTCCAAAACTTATTAAATTCTGATTTTACTATGATTTCCAACCGTTAGACTCCTAAAAATCAAAATATTGAACTTGATCTCAAACTTCCTACAACGATGGAGGTAGCGAGCTAGTAAGAGCAAGTGACCCATTCCTAGGAGCAACAAGTCGAATCATCATTACTAATGTCAATTGGATTTATCCTTTTTAGTTAAAGATGCAATGTGTCACTTCTTATGATGAGCTTATCCCTGGGCCCTCAACATTGAGAGAGCCCTAATCGCACAAGGATGCACACACTAGTAGAATTTGGCAATAAATGACTAGATGACTAAAAAATTTTAATCACAACAACTAAAAATGACTAAATTCTGCTCATTTTTTGCAACTCAGCTATAAATGAGTAAATAAATTACTAGTTTGGTCATTGATTAAAAATTATTTAGTCACACAAATAAAAATGACTAAATAGTTAGTCATTTATTTAGTCACAATCCATTTGAATAAATTATTTAAGGAATCAAGAATATAGCCCGCCAAAATACTCTAAAAATTTAATAAACATACCCTAAATCTTTTTTCAAAATCTTATTTTTAGGTGTAGCCCACCAGAATGAAGTTTTCATTTTAATAAACATACTCTAAAACCTTCGTCAAAACATTATTTTCAAGCATAGACCGCTAAAATAGAGAAGTGTTTCAGTAAAGAATGATAGAGAACGGTGAGAAGATGTGTGTGAAAGGAGGTATAGGATTCATTGTTGCTTATCTCATTCCTGCTCTGCTCAACAAATCTTACGTTGTTCCTACTACTATTTATAATCTAGGTATTTACTTGACATATATTTATAAATCTCAAATTCCTTCAGAGGCTTTTGAAGTATCAATGTATCCTATATAGGGTTTAGAATGATTTCTTTTAATTAAAAAAATAAATAAATGATGCATTTCCCTGTAATTAGATAATGTGGAGATCTCCTAAATTTTTCCCAACACACTATCTTCTTTGGCACTGTATTCATTACTCCAGCTACTAGGGTTTTGCATGTGACATCTTTAATATCTTCATAACCGTGGCTTTTAAATAGATCTCAGTCTTTGCTTTAATCCTTTTCATGGTAACCCTTGAGTTCCATAATCCACCTTCAATCTCTTCTAAGAATGTTGTCTTAAGCTAGACTGCATAGTATGCATATAAAGCAAGTCCTTCATACCTACCATTGTTCCAAACCACCACTCACTACCTTGCTTAAAATTTTGCCTCCATAAATACAATAGCATGTTTTAAAATCATGGTTGCCTGATTGACCATTAAGGTCACCACTTTCATCATGAAGATACAATGAGATTTTTGTCTTCAAACTCAAGGCATTATGCAAGATAACATTGTGAATTGTTTGTTGTGTACGATTTGATTTTCTTGCACATTTACTACTTTGCTAACTTCCTTTAAGACTGGGTATTGCACCCTCAGCTGCAATCTCAAACAACTCACTCACTATCACTTGAAGATTCCTTTCATAAGCATCCTTCTATAAAATCAAACTATGCCCTATAGACTTCCTACTTACTATAGGGGACTCATTGTTTCATGGTATTGTAGTTCTTAAGATCCTTCAACCTTATTGACACTACTTCACAGTCCACAAGGTATTATTCACTATTCTCCCATCTTTGATGAGTCTCAAAACACTGCTCAAACATGCAATCCACTACCTCCATTATACATTAATGGCTAAGAAGAAACATTGAACCTATGATTACCACTGTTACTTCATTTGGACAGTCATTCCCTGATTGCATTTGTCTTGTCTAACACTACCAAAATCATTTGAAAAACCCTTAAGGTCAACAAGGGGGTAAGGAAACTCACTGTTAAAATCTCCACTTTACTATGCAAGGTTTGAGCTTTATTATCTTGTCACTGCTCGACCTCTTTTTGACTGTCACATCTCAAGTGACTGTCATTATTCTTACCATAGATTGCATTTACAAATGTCACTAAGCTACATAGTGTGCTTGTTATTGGCTACAATATTTAGATTGCAAGATTTTGTTATTAGCTACAATGTCTGAATCTTTCTAGTATTGCAACCTCACTAATCTGCTAGAGTTATTGTTTATGTTTCTACGAAGGCCTAGGGTTTGTACCCTAATCATGCTCTTACCAATGTTTCTGTTGGTATTAAAAAACAACATTGAATCTTGGGTCAGAAAATTAGTTGTCTTGGTAAAGTTGTGGTATGATCTTGGATTGTATCTTAGAGTGTGTGGGAAGCTTGTGTTTGATGATTAAGGTATGTAAACATGAATAGGGAAATGTATCCTATATAGCATGGGTCTTGCTTTAATAATTTCCATAATGGTTATTAGCAGATCACATTATTATAGTTTGCAGTAACCCAAGATTGCATTCAAGTATGTAACAAACTTGGTTTGTAGTTTAAACTATACACTTTTAAGTAACATTCATAAGGTTTAGAAAATCTTGATCACTCTCTAGAATAGCCCATTAAACATGGGTTGTGCTTGAATGCACTACATAATTGATATAACACAACCACTCTGCATATCAACCCGAGTTATAGGCTCTTTATTGCAGCAAGAGGTAATCACTCTTGGATCATGCTATAATTACATCGTAACCTGTTAAACTTGAGACAACCTAAATGCACCCAATGATGATTGACACCTACATTATACAACCTGAATTAACTACATTATATGAATGCCTCCATTTCTATCACAACATAGCCACATTAAACTTGGGTCACATATGAATGCATCCTATATTTGTTATAGCACAACTGTGCCACATGACCAATAGAGTTATGAATCACATAATACAGTCACAAGAATCTGTTCCTTGGTTGTGATCTTATGGTGATTCCACACAACAAAATTTGGACATGAAATTCTTAAAACCCTAAACCTCTAAAAATGAAATCTGATGAGATGTTGCTTTAAAATATGATTTTCAAACCTAGAACTACAAATCTAACTTCACAGCTTAATTCTGCAAAAAGACAATGACTACCCTCAACCTGGCGATATCTTCTTGAGTTTTTTCTGATTTTTCCCAAGAAAATTGTCCTTAGTTCTCCACAAATTGTCTCAAGTAGAGCAAAACACTGTCGCAATAAATCAACGAACTCACTTTTTTTTATGTCGGCCACAATTTGATTTTTTTCTTATTTTTCATGTTTGTCAAAATTTCGACGAAACTGCTAGTCGAAATTTCCGTGAAACCAAGGTTTGTCAAAATTTCGATGAACGTCGGGGATAAAATTTAAAAAAATTGAAAATTACACATCAAATTTTATAAGCACTCGACGATACATCAAATTATACATATTTCGTCAGATATTTTTGTCAGATTTTGTAGTCAAATGAGTTAGTGACATCAGAGTGGAGGGATTTTATGGACACCCATTTATGTTGCCTAGGTATCCTATAGATAAAATTGTTTTATTGAAATTTGTGAGATAGTTAAAACCATCTCAGGCTCTTTATAGCCATGCTTGCAAGAAGGCCTCTTTTAAATTTCCTAATACAATAGGGAATTATAAATGTAGTGCAATTAAGGTGGCTAATTTATGTGAAGAGGAACTGAAAAGTTACAATTTTGAAGAAATTCCACTTCAAAGAATGTACTATGATGTGGAAGGAAATATTGAAAAAATCATAGCTGGTTATCGTGCTCATGTACATCATTTAGAAGATTATTGGCTAAATTGTGAAGATGAGCACGAGGTCAGAAGGAAAAAGTATGAAAGTATGACTCTAAGGTTTGCTCGAATGTTCAAACTATATGATATCCTAGACTAAGTGATGGAAGATGATGGTCAAGTGCTAAATCAGTTTTATAATAATGATAGGATATATGATGAACCCATTCTAGACCCAGGTGTTTAGGATGAAGATATTACATCTATTGATGATTTTACTAGGCTAGTCATAAGGTACACTCAACATTGGATTAATGATTTTTGTAAAAGTTTAAGAGAAAGAGGAATTGAACCCATCTACTTAGAAGATAAAAGGAGAAAGTAAAGAGATTAAACTGCTTTTGAAAGCGGAGAGCCTATCAAGAAGAAAAGAAAGACTAGTAAGGCTACTCTAGGTGTTAGAATTGAAGAAAGAACCTCTGAAACAACAAGATAGGAAGTTCCCATGAAGTTATAAAAAAAAATAAAGATGCAGAAATTGGTAAAGATAAGTCTAAAACAAAACCTAAAGGTGCATCTTCTTCTACGACCAGATCAGGAACTAGAATAACTATTGATGAAGGAACCAAAGTAACAGAGAATGTTGGTACATAAACTAGATCTGCATCTCAAAGAGTTGCAACATTATTTACTTCTCCCCCTTCTGCCAATATGGCCAGTATGAAGCAAGAATTGGGTGGGACTCGTGTGGCTCTAGAAGAAATTTATGAGGAAGATGAGGCTAGAATTAAAGAACAAGTGGATAGATGGGGTGCTATGTGGGAGAAGATAAAAAAAAGAAATCCAAAGATAAACCTATAGTACACTCAGTGATAGAAGAAATGCAGGATACAAGCTCTAATCCCATAAACATTGAAGAAGAAGAATTTATTCAAGGAACACTCACCTCAGAGGTAGGAAATCCTAGCATACTTGAAATGGAAATAGGAGGAAATGAAGAGAAAAATCCTGTTGATAAGGGAGTTAATGAAGACACTCTTGATTCTCAATTTTCTTTTGAAAATGTGAAAAATGTTAATAAGCCTTCACAAATTTTTGATGAAACAAATGAGGTTCATATTGGAAATGAAATTGAAACTGAAATTTTAGAAGAAGAAGCTACACAGTTCGCAGGAGATAAAATTTAAAATGAAGAGAATCCTGGTGTAGCTGTAAATGAAGAAGATAAGATTTAGAGAGAAGAATCAGAAAATCTATATAGACATGAAAATATAAGTCTCCAAACAAAGGAGGCAACGCCAAATTCTACTAATCCTGAGTCTATGTCAGAAGCTAAGTAAAGAAATTCCCATTTCACAAAATATGGCAAGTCACAGAGATGAAATTCCTAAGCCAAGTAATAAGCAGAAACAAGAAAGAGTTTTAGAGGTGCAACAAGATGATGATACACCTGATTGGTTAATCAGGGAATTAGCTTCTCCCATGAAAGTAGAAATATTACCTTTGAATTTGAGTAATTTCATATAGGAAGTAAATGATCCTAAACCTAGGCACAGAGCAAAAGCAAAGCATGTCATATAAAGGAATGCAGATGGTAACAAAACTATCCAGATAGATACTCCAACAAATGACAAAGATAGACATGAGATTATACCTAAGGAATAAAAAATCACAAGTATTAATCTTGGACACTCATCTTGGTAGCAAGAACTAGAAGAAATAAAAGTGAATTTGAATGCTACTATTGCTAGAGTACAAAAATATAAACAAAATAAAAGAGAATTGAAAGAACGAGTTGCTACATTGGAGCATTTTATCAAATGACTGACTTTATCTAGTCGAGGACAAGTTGAACTGCCTCAACATTCGGTGCTAATGTCACAAGAGAAAGTAGATGCCATTGCTGCAGTTCATCATAAAATGAATATATTTGAAGAATAGATTGATTATTAGATAAAGCAAGAAGATGAATTTATTACAGATGCAATAAAAATGTACAGGGAAGCATACCATCATTTAGAGAAATTGAAAAGATTTGAAGATGAATGTACACTTCGCCACGAACAAGTTATTGACGAAAGGAGAAATATGGAAATTGTCATGTAGACAGATGTCCAAGAGTTAATACAAAACAATATAATATCAGAATCTGAAATTTCATTGCCAGGAAAGTGGAAGAAACAGTTGAAATGGGAAGGTGACATGTTAGTACAATGTATTGAAGGATTTCAAAGAGTCGCCATTGAATGCAAAAGACTGATAAGAGAAAATCAAGAATTTGTTGAGGTATTGTCACGTCAACGCTTTGATCCTCAAACATTAGGGCAAGATGGTAAGGAAGCTAAAGCTTTGAAAGAATGGATTGAAAGAATAAACAAAGATCCTGTTCAATTGTTGACAAGGGAGGTTATCAATGAAATAATATAGTGCATAAATGTTATAATTAAATATGAAGCAGAAAATGCACAGAAATATGGTGTCCTACTTCAAGTGACCGAATAATATATTAGGCTCAAACTTACAAGGAGAGCAATAAGAAGGATTTCAAAGGAATGCACGCATCAAATATTGAGAGCTTTCCAAGAGTCCCAATTAAAGAAAGAAGGAAAAAATCTAGAAACAGAGTCATAAGAAAATATAGAAAGAACTGGATACCAGATACCGGAAGTGTAATATAATATATTTGTTATTAATTTTGCAGGTTGGTTCCGGTCCCGGTAGGTGTTTTTCATTCTATCATTTCAAAGGAAAGTTTGTAGCATCAGTGAAGATAAAGTGTTCATGTTGAAGTATGGAGAAAAGTGCTGCTATGGATAAAGTCAAAGCTTTGACTTATTCTAGAAAGTTCTTGATGACAGTTGGAATGTTGCACATGACTCATTTTAATTTGGTGTTTCTGATTTTCTCTGAGACACTTTTAAGTTGAAATTTTGGGGTGCCTTGTTTCTATGAAATGCCATCTCCTCCTACATTTTTATTTTAAGTTAAGAATTTGTGGATGTCGGAGGAGAAAAAACTTCTTTTAAGTTTTTTTCTTTTTTCCTATTTTCTGAATCATTTTGGTGTAAAACTTTGTATGCACCTAAACATTAATTGATATCAGAGCTTTATGGATAGCTACCTATCCAAGTATCTTTTGTAGCTGATTTTGTAAGTTTTGTTGAACAAGAATGTATGCTATACTGTTTAAGGGTGCATACAAAACCTATTCAGTGCCCATAAACGAAACCCCCTCTTTAAAAGCTTGCATCATTTTATACGTAGCTGTGAATGCAAATAGTTTCGTTGAAAATCTTTTATTTTCCATGAAACTGTTGAATGCTTAATGCTAAATCTACTAAAGTGATAGCAAAGATTTTTTTTTTTATTCATGAAATATTATGGTGAATCTTTCGATTTCATGATGTCATTGGATGATAAAATTGAAGTTTTATGTGAAATGTTAGTGATCCTTGATAAAACTAGAAATGATCGTATTCCCCTTTTAAATTAACAAAAAAATTGTCACATCATTACCCAAGAGCTATGTTTACTGTAATCATGACCTAATTTATGGAGACTTGGGATTAAACTGAAGTCAATCTTTGTTCTATGAAGGAAACATTCTTTCCTAGGTTGTCTTTGTTTCATATCTTTCAAGAAAGGTAGGCTTTTTGCGGTCTTGTCTATGGAGATTCTATAGGAGTTGTTTATTGCGAGTAAAATTGTTGTCAACACTTATGAACTCTCTGTTTGAGCCTACAGGATTACATTGGGATCCTTTACAATAACCTCTCTCGATTTTTGTTATCTCAGGGTTTTTTTCCCATGGTGTCCAATTTTCACTTGATGGAAAAAGTGTCAAATGCAAGCAGTGTAAAGTTGCAAAGTGGTGCAACTTTCGTTCTGCAAATCATGTGACCAAACAAACCATTCCAATGCATTTGGATGGGTATTTTTATGCTAGGAGTGGTCCTATTTTGCATCCAAACAAGCCGAATCACTCTGAGCTACATTCAACCGGGTTGATCCCTTAAGGGTCCAAAGTGCAAAAGGGCATCAATCTTTGACAGACTACTACTTAGAGACCGTGATACTTACAAACTCTTTGTCTAAAACTATTAGATCATGTTGGGCCCCTCTACAATAACCTCTCTTAGTTTTTGTTATCTTGAAGTCATTTTCCTATGGTGTCCAGTTTTCACTTGATGGAAAAAGTGTCAAATGCAAGCAGTGTAAAGTCACAAAGTGATGCAACTTTCGTTCTGCAACTCGTGTGACCAAACAAACTGTTCCAACGTGTCTAGATGGGTATGTTTACACTAGGAATGGTACTCTTTTGCACCCAAACACACCGAATTACTCTGAGCTACGTTTAACCGGCTCAATCCCTTTAGGGTCCAAACTGCAAAATGGCTGCAATATTTGATGGGCTATTACTCAGAAATCGTAATTCATATGAACTCTTTGTCTAAGCCTACAAGATAGCATTGAGACCCTCTACAATAACCTCTCTCATATTTTGTTATCTCAGAGTCATTTTTCCGTGGTGTCCAGTTTTCACTTGATGGAAAAAGTGTCAAATGCAAGTAGTGTAAGGTTGAAAAGTGGTGCAACTTTCGTTTTGCAACTTGTGTGACCAAACAAATTATTCCAACATGTTTGGATGGGTACATTTACACTAAGTTTGGTCCTATTTCACACTCAAACATGCCCAATCACTCTGAGCTATGTTCAATCGACTCGATCCCTTAAGGGTCTAAAGTGAAAAAGGGCAGCAATATTTGATGGGCTACTACTCGGAAATCATGATGCTTACAAACAATTTTTTTGAGCCTATGGGATCATGTTGGGCCCCTCTACAATAACCTCACTCGGTTTTTTTTATATCAAAGTCATTTTCCTGTGATGTCCAGTTTTCACTTGATGGAAAGTGTCAAATACAAGCAGTGTAAAGTTGTAAAGTGGTGCAACTTTCATTCTACAACTCATTCGACCAAATGAACTATTCCAACATGTTCAGATGGGTATGATTACACTAGGAATGGTCCTCTTTTACATTCAAACACACTGAATCACTCTGGGCTATGTATAACCAACTTGATCCATTAAGGGTCCAAAGTGCAAAATGGCTACAATCTTTGATGGGCTATTACTCAAAAAATGTGATGCATACAAACTATCTGTTTGAGCCTACAGAATTGTATTATGACCCTCTACAATAAACTCTCTCAAATTTTGTTATCTTGCAGTCATTTTCCTGTGGTGTCCAATTTTCACTTGATGAAAAAAGTGTCGAAAGCAAGTAGTGTAAAGTTGCAAAGTGGTGCAATTTTCGTTCTGCAACTCATGTGACCAAACAGACTGTTCCAACGCATCTAGATGGGTACATTTATGCTAGGAATGGTCCTCTTTCACACCCAAACAGACCGAATCACTCTGAGCTATGTTCAACCAGCTCAATCCCTTAAGGGTCCAAAGTGCAAAATGGCTTCAATCTTTGATGGGCTATTAATCAGAAACCATGATGCTTACAAAATTTTTGTCAGAGCCTATGAGATTGCGTTGGGATCCTCTACAATAACCTCTCTTAGTTTTTGTTATCGCAGAGTTGTTTTCACTTGATGGAAAAAGTGTTGAATGCAAGTAGTGTAAAGTTAAAAAGTGGTGCAATTTTCGTTCTGCAATTCGTGTGACCAAATGAACTATTCCAATGCATCCTGATAGGTACGTTTACACTATGCATGGTCCTCTTTCCCACCCAACCATGCCAAATCACTCTGAGCTACGTTCAACCGACTCGATCCCTTATGATGGCATGCAAAACAATCGAAAAGAGAAACATTCACATGACAATTGAGAAGTTTGATTTTTCTACACCAAAAGCATATGATTATCCTCAAGTCTAGCAAATTCAAGACATTTTTTAATTATCCTCCTTTCCCTTACAACAATACACAACCAATTGTAAATGCATACAATGGTGGAACTTGGAAACATTTTATTTTTCCTCAATTAACAACTTTGGTTATGAAGCATTTTGTCATTTTCATTTGAAATGATTTGCTATGCTAGAAAATTGGAGTCTAAGAAAAAAAAGAGATGCTCTCACATACATTTATTATTTGGTGTGATAAATAAATTTTTCATCCAAGTCCATTTCTTATTTTTATTATAAATTATAAATATTTCTCCCAAGTCCATTTCTTATACATGAAATAATATTGCAAGAATTTGACATATACATCTTTCGACATGTTTATAGGTGATGGATCAAGAACATAACAATTCATTCTGTACTATGAGGATTATGCTATGAAAATGTTTAAATACTATTCAAGATAAATGTTTGTATGATAATGTGTCAAGAAGTTAACTACTCATCATCTACTATGAATATTATGGTTTGCAAGTGTTGTGAAGATTATGTATCCTTTGCTTAATTGAGTTGTTACAATCAAAAGATTAAATATACTGGAATCTTTTTATGAAACATCTCATGGAATACCAATTGAAAACATATTTTCTTCTTTTAGATAAAGAATTTGATGGAACTGTTTGAATTAAACTAAATTGAGATATTTAAGAACAAGGAAGCATTAGGAAATACATTTCTCAAGGATCTTAAATAATTCTTCTTACCAAATTTGAAAAAGCATGATAAGCTTATGGTTGAAAATTTTGTAGTCATCAAAGTGGGTACTAATTCTATATTTTATAGATTTTAATTCTTCTTTATCTTTAAGATCTTCTAAGTTTGGAAATGGTTTCACCAAGCTGTGAAGGTCGAACTATTTTTTATTTAGTTATGCCTATGTGGGTTCATTTTCCTTATCTGTCGTTGCAATTTTGGGTGGATTATTGCTTTCAAAGTATTGGGAAAGCTTTTCCTATTTTCTAGTTGGTAGTTGCCATTCTAGAAGGCTCATCTATTGATATATATATTATACTCATTCTTAATCAATTATCAAGTTAATAATCAGTGTATTTATTTACAGTTAATCTTTTCTTTTCAATTTGTGCAATTTTGTAATTTGTAACTCTACTAGTATTCCTAGAAATATTGAAGTTGTTTAGCATCAAATAATAAAGTTGTTTAGCATCAATCAATAAATATTTAAGACAAACCATGAAGGATTACAATGATCAATGCTAGGGCTAACCAATTAATAAGTATACACTTGAATAAGTGAAGCATACATGTGATAAGGGAAGCACAAGTGCTGAAATACACATAAGCCTTGAAGTATACACATGAATAAATAGTATACACAAATTAATACAAAGTATATGCATGAATACAAGGTATAGCATGAAAACACATAAGTCACAAAGTATACATTGGAATTCACGTAAGTCACAAAGTATACACGTAATTTGTAAAGTATACACTTGAATACATGTAGCTCATATCTATTGAATCGTGGATTTATAATGCAAATATGGACACCATCGATAAAAATGATTTACATATTAACCAAATAGCCATATAGGTATACATCAATATATGTCGATATAAGTATAAAATATATACAAAATAGCCATATAGGCTTACGAGAATTCCATATAGGCATACAATGTCAAATATATCCAATACAAAATATGTACAAAAATGCCATATAGGCATACAACAAAGGGCTCTAGAATTAAAAGTCATTGCTCTCCATGCTTTGGAAACAAATTCTTTCCCTTTTCTTGTCGATCGGATGGTGATAAATTTGTCACTCGTTTGTTCTAAGGTCGAGGAGTGCTCCTGGTGCTCCTCCTAGGGTTTAGTTCCTAGTCAAGCTGTATTTGTTACAATAACAAGTAAAGACATTAATATATAGAAATTACATTATAAAAAATGATATATTTAACTAAATAATCACTTACCGCCACAAGATGATTACTCTCCAAGAGGGAAAGGTTTGCATGCCCATGTTGAGGTGTGTTGAAGCCCTATAGAATCCATCCAAAGAGAAATTAAAATACGAATCAATAATGGCTTGATTTGTCACTAACTAACAACTATAACAATGAATGTAAATTGAAATTTAGTAATCTGCCTCATACCTCTGTGAGAGGCATCGGGGAGTCTATAGTAGATGAAACACCAAGCTCCATTTCCCTATGAAAATTTGGAGGTGTATCTGCTTCCAATATCTGAAAAAAAAACAACAAATTATTCAATCATGAAAACTATAATAGTGATGCATGTCATGGCTTATAATGTATGAGATAATGAACAAAAATTTGAGTACTTATTAAACTATATATTTTTGACTATCATGCTTACTATTTTCCCTATCCATAGCTTGTTTGAAAGCACCTATTTTTAGGCTTTTATCCATAGCAACAAGGCCATCAATTGTTTGATAAAATTATTTGGTAGACATGTATGATAATGTGGTAGCATAGAGAAGGTAGTGAACTGTTTGAAAAAATGCCTCAAAGAAATGAGGTCTCATGGTGATGGAATACCATTACAAAAAAATGTGTCATGGCATTCCATCACCATGAGACCACATTTATTCAAGGCATTTTTTCAAACTACTCACTACCTTGGCTATGATATTTTTTACTATTATGCTTTGATAGTTTTTTTCCAAGCATCCATAGTTTGTTGGAAAACACCTATTTTAGGCTCTTAGCCATAGCAGCAAGGAAGTGAGTAGTTAGATAAAATGCTTTGGTAGACATGTATGCAAAATGTGGTAGCATAGAAAAGGCAGTGAGTTTGAAAAAATTCCTCAAAGAAATGTGGTCTCATGGTGATGGAATGGCATTCCATCACCATGAGACCACATTTCTTCAAGGAATTTTTTCAAACTACTCATTGGCTTGTCTATGCTATTTCTTACTATTATGCTTTGATAGATTTTTTCCAAGCATCCATAGTTTGTTGGAAAGTTCCTTTTTTAGGATTTTAGCCATAGCAACAAGGAAGTTCAAGTAGTTTGATAAAATTCTTTGGTAGACATGTATGGAAAATGTGGTATCATAGAAAAGGTGGTTAGCTATTTGAAAAAATACCTCAAAGAAATCTGGTCTCATGGTGATGGAATGGAAGTCTATCACCATGAGACCACATTTCTTCAAGGAATTTTTTCAAACTACTCACTTCCTTGTCTATTTTATTGCTTACTATTATGCTATGATAGTTTTTTTCCAAGCATCCATAGTTTGTTGGAAAGCACCTAATTTAGGATTTTATCCATAGCAGCAAGGAAGTGAGTAGATTGATTAGATGCTTTAATAGACATGTATGGAAAATGTGGTAGCATAGAAAATGCGGTGAGCTATTTGAAAAAATGCCTCAAGGAAATGTGGTCTCATGGTGATGGAATGGAATTCCATCACCATGAGACCACATTTCTTCAAGGAATTTTTTCAAACTACTCACTGCCTTGTCTATGCTATTGCTTACTATTATTCTTTAATAGATTTTTTTCCAAGCATCCATAGTTTGTTGGAAAACACCTTTTTTAGGCTTTTAGCCATAGTAGCAAGGAAATGAACTGTTTGATAAAATGCTTTGGTATACATGTATGGAGGTAGCATAGAAAAGGAGGTAAGCTATTTGAAAAAATGCCTCAAAGAAATGTGGTATCATGAAATTCCATCACCATGAGACCACATTTCTTTGAGGCATTTTTTCAAACTACTCACTACCTTGTCTATGCTTACTATTATTCTTTGATAGATTTTTTTCCAAGAATCCATAGTTTGTTGGAAAGCACCCTTTTTTAGGCTTTTAGCCATAACATCAAGGAAGTGAGTTGTTTGATCAAATGCTTTGGTAGACATGTATGGAAAATGTGGTAGCATAGAAAAGGTGGTGAGCTGTTTGAAAAAATTCCTCAAAGAAATTGGGTCTCATGGTGATGGACATCACCATGAGACCACATTTCTTTGAGGCATTTTTTCAAACAACTCATTGCCTTGTCTATGCTATTGGTTACTATTATTCTTTTATATATTACAAGGAAAGAAAAGGTTCATAAAAACTTTCCTAATGCTAATTCTAAGAAGAGAATGCAGACTTAAGGTTCAAATTTCAAATTACAGTTCATTAAATATGCACATTATCAGGAAACAAATAAGAAGAAATTTTCACACAACACAAAATAAACACCAGATTTAACATGGGAAAACCATTTCAGGAGAAAAACCCAACACACCAAGAAGAAACTCTTTGTATTACAGTGAACAAGATTCACATACAAAAGTTATAGTTTCTCTCTCTCATATGCCTATTCAGAGTCTCTCAATATAGATAGCTATTCAACACTAAACAATCTCGTTCTCTTTTCACAGACTCACTACTTGACTCATTCATTAAAAACTTCCTGCTATTACAAATGCATTACACATTATACAATTTTTCTTCCTGAGAAGATTCACATACAGTCCGCATCACCAGACCCATATAGGAAACATACCAAATTGGTTCCATATGTTACAACATACAAACCATCACACAACAGTTTCTATAACTGGGCTCTATCAAGAGACAACTACCATTCTCTTGTCAAGCAACTCAAGTCTCATTGATGCATGTAAGTCATTTTACTTTTTCGAACAAACCTTCACTATCGATGAGAGATCTTAGCATTTCTTACCGATACAAGATAGTCTCATCGATGTCGGCTTCACCGTGCATGTGGTCCCTACTACCAAGTTAGCATGCCTAGAACCACCTATCGCTATCCACTTGACAGCTCGGGTCCCACCACAGTTCATTAACATGAAAACCTTTGTCTAAGAGAGTTTCACGAATGTCTCACTGAATACCCCAAGTCTCACTGATGAGAATGGACAAGACTTCTTCAAGAATGTCGAAGAGATTTTTTGTCAAAGTCACACCGACCAGCCGAAGTCATATCGACAAAACCAGTCAAGATTTCTTTCAGATGTCGATGAGACATTTCACAATGTCTCACTAAACAACCATAGTCTCTTCGACATGAAACTTCTGACTTAGCATTGACATGTCGCGAAGACAGTTCCTGAAGTCTTGGCGATAGTGCAACTTCTCATCAACGACGCGACCACAAGAGATTATAGTTTGTCGAGGAGACAATGAACAAACTCATGTTGATAGAGGGATATCTTGTCGAAAAGTCACCAATATAACAAGGTTTTGGAACAACGTTGAAGACTCCATATGAGGTCACACTGACAATGAAGTGTCTTACCGATAAAGACCAACTGATCACTGTTTGCTACCATTATTATGCCAGTAAGCTGAGACACATTTTCAACATGCTCCCACTTGATGAAGGCTTATAGGATTAATCCAAATATGAGATTACTGAATGTTATAGGCCCCAAGGCCCATTGAATTGGCACACCACCTAAACTTGTATGTACTCACTAGTTTTGTTAATGCACACAATGCACACACAACATTGTCTAGAGTATCCAATTTTTCAAGATTAACCTTTCCATCCTCCACCATATCCCGTACAAAATGATACTACACATCAATATGTTTCATCTTGACATGGAAAGTTAGTTTTTTTCCAAACAAATGGCACTCTAACTGTCATAAAAAATGGTAATTTTCCTTGCATTGAACCCAATATCAGAACACAACCATCTAACCCAAATGGCTTCTTTGCAGGTGTGTGTTGCTGCTATATATTTTGCTTTAGTAGTAGATAAAGCAACTACATCCTACTGCTTGCTCATCCAATTGAATGCAACACCATTCAACGTGAAGATGTATCCACTGGTGGATCTTCTACTGTCAGTGTCCCCTGCCCAATCAAAATCCACATAACCTCGAATGCTGATTGATCTCTGTGATCCAACTGAGTTACCATGATAGCACAAAGCGTACTGAGAGGTACCTTTTAAATATCTAAAAACTCTTTTCACAACATCCCAATGTGGTCTACCTGGATTTTCCATAAAATGGCTAAGAACTCCCATTACTTGGGAAATGTCTGGCCTTGTACAAACCTTTGCGTAGATTAAACTTCCAACTGCACTTGCATAAGGTACTCTGGTCATGTCCTCCACCTCAGTAGGAGACTTTGGACAATCTTCAACAGATAGCTTCATTCCCTACAACACTGGAACAACTAGATGCTTGCAGTCAGTCATACCAAATATCTCCAGGATAGTATTGATATAATTACTCTGGTTGAGCCAAAGCTTTCTACTTCCTCTATCCATTTTTATTTCCATCCCAAAAATATACCTTGCTGCACCTAGATCTTTCATTTCAAACTTTGCAGACAATTGATATTTTAGATCAAAAATCATTATCTTACTATTTCCTATGAACAACATATCATCAACATACAGGGCAATAATATTTTAGATCAAAAATCATTGTCTTAATATGAACAACATATCATCAACATACAGGGAAATCTTTAAACCATACAAAGATTTCTTTAACTTGCAAACTAGATTTTCTTTACCTTTTTCCACAAAGTGCTTAGGTTGGGACATATAAATTTCTTCTCCAAGATCTCCATGAAAAAATGTTGTCTTCACATCCATCTGTTTAATCTCTAAGTTATACACTGTTGCAAGTGACAAAAGGAATCTGATAGATGCTAGCTTAGCTACAGGAGAAAATATTTCACCATAGTCAATTCCCTTTACCTGGGAATAAACTTTCGCAACCAAACTAGCTTTATACTTTTCAACACTACTATCTAGACCGATTTTCTTCTTAAATACCCATTTACATCAAAAAGGCTTTCTACCTTCAGGAAAGGGCACCAAATCCCAAGTTACATTCCTTTTTAGTGACGCCATTTCCTCATTCATGGCTTCCAACCAAGAATTTGAATTAGACATTTCAATTGCCTCTTTCACATTCCTAGGCTCATCAGTGCTTGTAATCAAAGAATAGGCACAATTTACATCCAACATGGAAAAACCATACCTTTCAGGTTGCCACTTTTCACATGTAGACCTCCTTAAAGGCTGAGGTTGAGGTTGCGGTTCTTCTTCTTCAGAACTCTCAGAGTTGCTAAAATTCTCCTCAGTTTCAAGTACACTTTGTAGTTCCTCTTTATCTAGAGTTCGAGGAATTTCAACTACTTTTTCTTTCTTTTGTTCTTTCATCTTTGACTATAGATCCACTAAAGAAGGTTTCAGCTCACGAAAAATGACACTTCTAATGTATACAACCTTTTAGTCACAAGATTCCAAAGATTTTATCCTTTCACACCAATGTCGTAGCCAATGAAGATACATTTTATAGCTTTATTTTCCAATTTAGATCTTTTCTCATTCAACACATAAACATATGCTTCACATCCAAAGACTCTTATATGTCTTAAAGAGGGATTCTTACCAGACCAAGCTTCCATAGGAATTTTTTCATCAAGTGTCGAAGAGGGAGATCAATTTGTTAAATAACATACTGTAGCCATAGCCTCAGCCCAGAACTTCTGCTCCAGACCAATATTGCTCAACATACTTCTCACCTTTTCCATTAGTGTCCTGTTTAACCTTTCAACAACTCCATTTTACTGTGGATTGTAAGGTGTTATTTTATGCCTCTTTATTCCATGGTCTTTGCAATACCTTTCAAAATATGTAGAACAAAAATCACCACCATTATCTATCCTCAAGCTTTTAATTTTTCTTCCAATTTGATTTTCAACCAATTTTTTAAACTCTTTAAATTGACTGAACAATTCTAATTTACTTTTTAGAAAATGCACAAATTCCCTTCTTGAATAATCAACAATAAAAGAAACATAATATCTTTATTTTGATAACGAAGGAACATTTACTGGACCAAAAAAATCAAAATGAATATAATCCAGAACACCAGAAGATTATGAGGACTAGAGTAAAATGAAACACGATGTTGTTTTCCATATATACAATGTTCGAAAAAATCAAATTCAAGGTTACAATCATCAAGCCCTTCAACCAGGTTTTTATTTTTCAAAGCTTTTAAGCCTTTCTCACCAATGTGGCCAAGCCTTTGATGCCAGAGCATGGTCTTTTTTGTAGGAAGTTTCACCTCAAAGAGTTTTCCCCCAAAGGAACTTCACTCTCCTTCTCTTCACGAGCAACCTTTTTTGATTTTATAGAGTCATTGTTACATTGAACAACATGTGCATCCAACTTGTACATAGTACCAATGTGAACACCATCCCTTCCTATCACCATCGAGCCTCTAGTCATCTTACAGCCATCATTCAACTTGCTAACATAAAGTAAATTTTGAGCTAGACCTGGTATGTGCATTACGACATCAATTCCTTTGATTCTTCCATCAAGAAATTGAATTATGACTCTTCCACAAACAACAATTTTTAGAGATGAGTCACTTTCTAGATACACCTTTCCACCAGCATACTTTTCGTACTTCGTAAACCAATATTTGTGAGATGTCATGTGAAAATATGCACCTGAGTCAATAAGCCAAACATCATCTGATGCTTGAGTCACCAAGGCTGCAATAAAGGAATATGCATCGCTTTGAGAAGATCATTATCTAAAGATTTGTTTTTATTCTTCTTATTTTTCTCGTCTTTGCAATCCTTACGAACATGACCAGGTTGCCCACAATTCTAGCATTTCACCTTGGACTTCTTGCTAGGAGACTTTGATCTCCCTTTAGAATTTGATTTAGGCTTCTTGTCCTTCTTTCCTTTCTCCTTTGATCTGCCTCAAACAACAAGGGCCTCCTTTTCCATCTTAGAATATTTCCTTCGCATCTCTTTTGATAGCAATGAAGCAACCACATCTTCCATCTTCAAAGTGGTTTTTTTACTCCCAATAGCCATCACTAAATGATCCCAGGAGTTGAGAAAAGAACATAACAAGAGCATACAGTGATCCTCATCATCTATCTTCACACCTACAGATGTTAATTGAGCAATGAGCACATTGAACGTATTCAGATGATTAGCCACATACACCCCTTCCTCCATTTTCAAAGAGTACAACTTCTTCCTCAATAATAACTTATTCACCAAGGACTTTCCCGAATAAATATCTTCAAGTTTCTTCCACAAAGAAGATGCAGACTTCTCTTCATGAACGTTTAGGAGAACATAGTCTGCTAGACATAGTCTTATCAACCCTTTGGCTTTTCTATCTATGAGATCCCAATCTTCTTACTTCATGCCTGAAGGTTTAGTTCCAGACACAACAATCTAGAGATCTCTATCTACTAGAAGGTCTTCCATTTTGAGTTTTGACAACTCAAAATTTCCACCATTGAATTTTTCAATTTCTATCTTCCCTGATGTGCTTGCCATCTTAATCTGCAATTGAAATTACCAAACTCCTCTACAAGACTCCTACTTCAAAATTGGCACAAAAAACCTATCCAACCCACAAGGCTAACACAACTAGCTAGGCTTTGATACCACTTGTAAGGAAAGCAAAGGTGTAGAAACACTTTCCTAATGCTAATTCTAAGAAGAGAATGCATAATTAAGGTTCAAATTTCAAATTATAGTTCATTAAATATGCACATTATTAGGAAACGAATAAGAAGAAATTTTCACACAACAAAAAATAGACACTAGATTTAACATGGGAAAACCCTTTCAGGAGAAAAATCCACCACACCAAGAAAAAACTCTTTGTATTATAGTGAACAAGATTCACATACAAAAGTTATAGTTTCCCCCTCTCAGATGTCTATTCAGAGTCTCTCAATATAGGTAGCTATTCAACACTGAACAATCTCGTTCTCTTTTCATAGACTCACTACTCGACTCATTCATTACAGAATTCCTACTATTACAAATGCATTACACATTATAGAATTTTCCTTCCTAAGAAGATTCACATACAGTTTGCATCACCAGAACCATACAGGAAACATACCAAATCGGTTCCATACGTTACAACATACAAACTATCACACAATAGTTTCTATAACTAGGCCCTGTTAGGAGACAACTACCATTCTCTCGTTGAGCAGCTCAAGTCTCATCGATGCATGTAATTCATTTTACTTTTTCAAAAAAAACTTCACTGTCGATGAGATATCTTAACATTTCTTACCGATACAAGATAGTCTCATCGATGTTAGCTTCACCATCCATGTGGTCCCTACTACCGAGTCAACATGCCTTAAACCACCTATTGCTATCCACATGACAACTTGTGTCCCACCACAAGTCATTGGCATGACAACCTTTGTCAAAGAGAGTTTCACCAATGTCTCACTAATGAGAATGAACAAGACTTCTTGAGGAATGTCTAAGAGACTTTGTTAAAGTCACACCGACCAACTAAAGTCACAGACATTGCTTGAAGTCCTGGCGATAGTGCAACCTCTCACCGATGACGCCACCACAAGATATTATAGTCTGTCAAGGAGACAATGAGAGAAATCACACCGATAGAGGGATCTCTTACTAACAAGCCACCAAAAAACCAAGGTTTCAAACCAACGTTGAAGACTCCATATGAGGTCACATAGACAATGAAGTGTCTTACTGATAAATACCAACTGATCATTGTTTGCTACCATTATTACGCCAGTAAGATGAGACACGTTTCCAACATATATTTCTTCCAAGAATCCATAGCATAGACAAGGCAATGAACTATTTGAAAAGATTCCTCAGTAAAAAGTGGTCTCATGGAATGCCATGACAAGAAAATGCAATTGGAATCTCCTCCTAATTATAACTTATGCTACGTGAAGTAATTGCATCACTATTTATGTTGAATTTATAAATAACTATATTGTAGTTGAAATTTCATCATCTATCAACATCTAGTTATTAGTTATGGAATGTGAAGTAATGATTTGAGTTTGAAATATGTGCAATGCAATGTAATCAATAATATGAATATAAACTACACAAATCTCTTAAGTACAATTCATTAGTTAAACTCTTTATTCTATTACCTGCGTGTAGGTTTTTCTAACTCCACTAGAATTGGGAGGTGTTCCCATTAAACCTCCAATATTATCCTATTCAACATCCAAAATCGGATATTAGAATACCATTCATATAACAATGTTATTAACATGTAATAAATTTATAATTTTTTACTAATTACATACCTCAACGGTAGATGCAGTGGAGTAATAAGCAGGTGTAGGGCTGATGTATCCAATATCAACACTGTGACCTCATAATTTTATTAAAATCATAATACTAAATAGTTAATCTTGCATTTCAAAATTGAAATTTATTAAATTAAATTCAATGAACATGCTAACATTTACCTACGTATTGATTCCATATGCCTCATTCAAAATGTCAGCTACCCTCACCATCTCCATAGTTGTAGACGTATTTTGCATAGCAGCCTCTTGAGTGTCGGTGGGGTCATATGAACAAGTCACCTCGCAAGCCTGACACGAATGGGATGAAAGCCTACCACTCAAAGACTCCCCTAGATGGCCCTATACTATAGGACTGGCATGTTGGATGACACTCTAGGTCAAAGAGGTGATAGCCTACAAAATGTCTACCTTGGCACTCTCCTTCGCGATGGAAGAGATAACGATGTGCTCATTATCCGGCCTAGTGAGAGCTCATATTTCTTTCCGCCTAGGATCCTATCATGCACCGGGTCTATCTTGAGCCAACTCCCCCACCTCTCCCCTAGAAGTCCCTCATAGCAAAATAATTTGGGATTTTGTTCAGGATGAACTCACAGTATAGTTTCCTTAGGAAATATTGTGAGACCTCACAATTGTTGCATGGTGGGTAATTAAAAACCATGTACCACCTATCCCAAAAAAAGTTCCTAATCCCTTGGTGGTGGCACCAATGGATAGGAAACATCTTTGCATTGAGGTCAAGATTTTGATTTGTGCATGGGTCAGTGAATAATGAGCACAAATCTAATTTTGTAATTTTTTCATCTTTAACATCTTTAAATGATAATTTATCTTGGTAAAAATTCCTAGCCACCTGCCTCCTATCTTGCCAACCACTTAATTGTTTGTTGATTGCATCTAAAAGTTTCAACATTTCTTTAAGTGAATTTTCAAGTGTTCTTCTTTCCATGGTTGAACCTGCTAGATCGTTCAACCTCATGATTAACTCCTCAATTTGTTTTTTATTGTTTTCAATTACCCCCATTAAATTTTATTGAATTCCAAGAGGATGTTGAGGGATTGGTGGAGGAGATTTTTGTTGTGGTTGTTGAACTTGAGGATTTTTAGGAGGGTTTTCAAGAGGTTTTCCAGGATCATTATCATTTCCTACAAATTCAACAAATGAATATAAAAAACAACCTAAAACTAACAAATTCACAACAACAAAAAAACAATCCTTACCTATTCGACCTCCAAGTTGATGTGGTGGCATCCTGATGATGAAATAGCAATAAATTGACAAAAAAATGCAAGATTGTCTCCTCCCAAACGCGAGTGTGCAATAGAAGGGTTTTTTGTCATGGAAAAAAAAAAATAGTTAGCATGAAAATGAATTTGATTTTTTTTTTTCTGTTTTAATAACTTATAACGCACTCACATTATACCGCGAGCACGTTATACCATACTCGTGTTAGAACGTGAGCACAAAATATTCTCGATGTGGCTGAGCCTTAGACTCAGTCACACTAATCAATACCGTGAGTGCGTTATAATGCACTCTCGGTATGGCCTATAAAAAGTTTTTTAAAATTTTGGCCACAATTTGGCCCCCCATATTTTTGCACCTGCCCTTGAGGTGTTTGTTTATTTACATCCTAAATTTGAAACAGAATTTAAGCCTAAGTTCCCTACCATAGGTGAACCTAGCTCCTCTAAATAAGAAAACATTCAACCATCCTATGTTAACAAAGTAACCAACACATCAATTAACCTTGAAGAGACATATGACAAAAGATTCATGATCTTAAGCAAACAAGGATGTGATACAACAAGTGAACATGAAATTCATCAACTCCTAGAGAAATTACCAACTGAAAATACCAAAGAGTTAGGATATCAAGATCCTCCTCTTGAAATAAGCATCCTCCTTCCTAAAGAATAACCACTGCCTTATAAAGATGATAGGATGGTCTTAGATCCTCCTCTTGACATAAATTTCTTCCTTCCTAAAGAGCAACCAATGCCTCCTAATGACAATAATAAAGAAGACATGGTCATCTCAGGTCCTCCCGCCCTATATCCACCTAGAGACATAGGTGAATCTAGCAAGCGTAGAAGGCCTTACAAACTAAAGAAACCTCAATTCCTTATCCACCAATTGCAATTGAAAGGAATTTATAGATACTTCTATACTGTGTACTTATAAAATTACCACCCACACGAGAAATGCCAAAACTATATCCTAAAGATAAAAATATTCCACATTGTCAATACCATAGAACCCTTGGACATAGTACCGATGATTGTCATGCTTTAAAACACATATTTAAACAACTTGACATCATAGAAATAGTCCCTTAAAGCATTCATTTCTTTCCTTGCCATGTAATAGTTGTAGCATCTCAAAAATTCTCACTATTACATGTTTTACACTTATTACAAATAATTATCTTTGATGCAAGAAGCTTATTCTCATCACAAACCTCAACTCATTCTTTCTTTGCACTAAGTGGGGGCAAGAATTTGATAGCCTTCCCCTAGTTTGACAGTTTCTCTTGTCCCTTTAGTTAGTTCTCCGTCTTCCATTTGTATAGACTGAGATTGGGATGCAGATGACCTGCTTTAGGTTGAATCACATGTGCCTTACTAGTCTTAATTTTTCATATTTCTTTATGTGATTAAATGTGTGTAATGTGATCCCCCGTGATGTTTTATTTGATGTATCTCTCTCTTTTTGTGCATTTCTCTATATGTACCTACATTATTCTATATGTTGTAATCATTTGTCTTGTTTTTTTTCTTTTAGGGATGATGCAAAGCGTTGAGACATTTAGGTCTCTTCCATGTTGACCCAAAAGATTTTTCTTTATCTTTTTCATTTGTCTTGTGTTTTCCTTTTGGGGATGATGCAAGGCGTTGAGATATTCATGTCTCTTCCATGTTGACCCAAAAGAATTTTTCCCTTATTTTCTCTCTCTTTGTGTCATTCTTCCAGTTCTATGAGTATTTTGGGAATTATGATAGTTTTGTGCTCTATGAAAACATTGTAGCAAAGACATACTAACCCCAAATCCATAGATCCCTTATGTATTTGTGGGGGAAACCCTTTCTATTTCATGTCACAACTTATTTCAGAAACATATGACTTGGCATAGTGTTTTTCGAGGAAAGATCTCATATCTTAAGGAAAACATTTGGCTACTTTTAAGCAATTGCTCACAGTAATGGTGTAGCAATTGCTTTAAAGTGGGAGCGTACATCAATGAAAATTTTTGGCATATTTCATGGCATTATTTTTCTTTTTTCTTGTGAAGTGTCCTCTTCTTGGTGGTGTCATTGGGTTTGATGCCCTCCAAGAGTGTACAATCCCCCTTCATGGCATGATGCAAATGAGGCATCCCATGAGTGACGATCTGACACCCTTGACTTGTCCTCTCTTGGAGACACTAGGCACAATTCTCCCTAAGAAGAAGACCTTACATGAACAAAGAAAAATCCCCTTTAACAAAATTTTACATAACATTACAAAAAATATTTACAAAAATCATTACATTGTGGTGCCTTATCGAAGTTGTTAGGAGGATAACTTCAGTACGGTATGAGAGGCTAATATGATTCTCTCATTTTCCACCTTGTTGGGATAACTAACCTAGTGGACAGACTGAGTTCCACTACCCCAAAGTGAGCATACATATTTTGGGACAACTCACCTAGTGGACAGATTGAGGTTCCACTACCCCAGAGTGAGCACACATATTTTGGCACAACTGACCTAGTGGATAGATAGAGATTCCACTACCCCAGAGTGAGCAACATATGTTATGGATAAACAACCCCGTTCCACATCACGTTGGGATGGTTGTGCTTGATCTTTTTGTTTCTATTTATTTTTCTTGGCCTTTGATAGGGTATGATTATGTATCTTTGTTATTGTTGCATACTTAAGTGTCTTGAATGTCTACTTTAGTGTGAGTTTGACATGGAGTCATCCTCTCACTAAAGTGGGGGAAAAATATAGTAGCAGAAAAGTATCCCTTTTCCTTACATGATTTCAGGAATTATAATTGAATTAACCTAATTTTTCCTAGGTTTAAATTGTAATGTGTTGTAACACATTCACATTGATCTTGGGCCCCTTTTGAATAAAATGTACTTAATTTGTACCCTCTTTTAAGTGTTGTAAAGTGTCGTGACACACTTTCACATTTATCTAGGGTCTCCTTAATTAATTGTGGTTAATTAGAGTTAATTATCCCCTTTAGTTCAAATTTAAGCCTTATTTGTGACACCTCCCAAAGATCTATCCTGAAACCCATAATTCAAATTGCATAACATTTAACTAGTAAAATCTGAGGTCCTAGAAATTGGTGCTAGGACCCATTCTCCGTAGGTGGTGAATGGGTCCTCCCTCTATAGGACCCCCCTTTCTTTGTAGATTCTACATGGGTTTTTGATGTTCTTTCATTCCCCGAAGGAAAGGTCCTGGAAAAGAGTGTCAGGACCCATATGCCCTAGGTGGTGAATTGGTCCTCCCTTAATCATGAGGACCCCCTTTTTGAATTCCATTCTGGCGGAATTTTAATAATGTTTGTTTCCAGATCTACTGTCTACTTGAATTGTTTGAATTTTGGGGTCAATCTCTTGATTTAGTATAAATATGGGGTTAATTCACATTGTTTCTCCTAGAAACTTTGAGAGAGCATCCTAATAATTTACAAGAGCATTATAGAGTACTTCAAGAGAATTTTCAAAGGCATTTCAAGGCAGATTATCAAGGTTTTATTGCATCAATTCAAGATCATTTCATCATGACAAGGGTTCAGTGCATTCATGCATGTTGTTTAGCTAAGATAGTGAATGTAGCATTGAAGATCTACTTGCAAGTATTGTTCACATCTTACTTGAGATTAAAATCTACATTCTTCATGGCCGCTACATGTTAGATTGCAGATTTATCTTCCAAGACAACTTCCAAGTGTGAGGCCCACCCTTATGCTAAATCTAGTATTTGGATTATTTTGAGATTGGTTATTGTCTATGCCTATTGATACCATTGATGATAGGATATTTAAATGTTTCAGTTCATATGATTATTTGATTTTGATTATGCTACATTTTAGTTGACTATGATGATTGATCTAATTTTATGTTGGTTATTGAGTTGTTTAATTTGAATCTAGAAACTTAATGATGAATGAAAGAAATAAGTGGTGTGAACCAATCATGTTGCAATTGGATGAGTAAGAAAATTAAGGTTAATGAAAATGGGATAAGATAAATGGCTAATGAATTTTCAATTATGTTATGGGATCTTTATGCTATGTGAATTATGAAACTTATGTGAATGCAATTGTGATTCAAATGGTTTGATTATTATATGAATATGATTTTTTGTATGGATTAACATGCACATCAAGTGTGCAGGTACACTTTCCATGGCCAATGGAAATTGGAGGTAACTTTGGGAACCCTGAGTAAATTAACCAGTGAAACTAAACTATAGTCCATTTGGAAGGACTATAGTTTCGTTATGTAATGTATTTTATTCGTGATGTAAATTGTGAATTTTTGTAAATTAGTCTTATTTGACATGTCAGTCCATCTAGGTGGTGACTTGTCCACCCAAGTGGACAAACTCGGATTTGACCTTTAGGGCACTTTTTGGGGGGTTGAAAAGCTATGTTTTTAAAGTGTTTTTATGGGTTTAAGGTCCCTAGGTCAAGTACCTATGAGTTAGGGACTTTTTAGCTTAAATTTTTGAGTCAATTCTATGATTTGACACTCTTTGAGGCCTTAAAGAGGTTTTAAGAAAATAAAGTTTTGGGAATTGGGATGGGGACTAGTCTCTTTCCATTCCCACTTCTCCAAGTTACCTTGGAAGTCTCCCAAGTTCTCACATGTGTGAGTGTGCTTGGGAGAGTAAATGGAGGAGTGACAAGTGTCACTTCCCTATTCCAAGAGATTCAAACTTGAATTCTATATGAAAAATAAAAACTAGGGTTTTGGGGGCTTCTTTTTGGGGGGATTCTTTGTTTTTGGAGTGAAATTTTTTCTTGGGTACTCTTGGATTTTGGGGGTTTGGGAGGTTGGAGAACAATCTTGGAAGAGGATTTGTGCTTAACCTCAACACACCCTTACCTAATCTTGGATTCAAGGTAGGTTCACTTTCACTTCTTGTTTCTCTTTTTTTTCCTCAAAATGGTGAGGTTGTATGTATATGCAAAAATGTGTTTGGTGCTCTTTTGTTCGTTCTCTTGTCTTTGTTTTTTTAAATGAAATGTGTTGGGAAAAGGGTTGTAGAGGGATAGGCTCACCCAAATTTGGGTAGAGAATTCCATGTTGGGGATGGTTGAAGTAGGAACCTCCATGGAGAAATTTTAATTCCTCCTTTGAAAGGGAGAGGGAAAAAGAAGGGTATGAGTACCCATATGTGATTTTAGAATGTTGAAAAATGGTTTGGTGAATATGGAGGTGTGAAATAAGGGATGTATGTGAAGGGTTGAAAGGAAGTAGTGATATTTATTGATGTTTATTTTGAAAGTCCCCAAATGGAGTGTGTAGTCCACTCTCCATTCCCCATTGTGGATTCATGAAGAATCCTAAGTTATGTGATAATCCCCTTGGGTGGGTGTGAAATCTTCTTGTGTGTTATGTATGTTAATGTTATTTGGATTGGTGTGTTTGTACCTAGTTCCCTCGTTGCCTCCTAGCTCAGGGGTGGTTGGTTTTCCAACCAAAGGTTGGGAGGTGAGCTCTCCTATGGCCATGAGAAAAGATCATAGTATGTGTTTATTTGTGCAGGTTGTAGATACATGAATGCATTTGAAACCTTGGGAGAACATTGTAGCTTATGCAAAAATGAAAGTTGTAAAGCCATTGTCAAAAAAACTAATCTTGTGAGATATTTGAGAAAATGTTGTACTTAGTAGTGTATTATAAGGAAATACTATTTTTCCTTTGTTGTTTAGTTTAACTAGGATTGCTACTTGAAGAGAAAAGTTTATGCAAAAACTATTATTGTATTCCATTTAAAGAATGCAAATGTACAAGGTGTATGTTTTAAACATAGTTCGTCTTAATTTGAATTAAAAGTATCTTTACATTTTTTCTTTGAAGGACATAGTATGCATATTGCTTGGAAAGCCTAATAAGATACTCTATATGACATTAGTTTAGTATAAAAATGAAATTTTCAACAAGTAACTTATTTGACAATATCCATTTTAACTGAAATATGTCTACCTGCTCATGTTTTAAAACTACAATATATATTAAGAAAAATAAATACATAAATAAACATAATACTATTTTCAATGTTCATTATGGGTGTGAGAACTGAATAAAATTGTATTTCAAAATAAGGACACCATATGCCCTTATTGTAGAGTGGGAAAATGTGTGAAATATTATAGTTATTCTTGGGTTATAAAGTAAGTTAAAACTGCTACCATCTATTGTTATAGATATAAATGATAAGAAGGAAATGGCTTTATTGTAATAGTAAAGGTAAATAAATAAAAGAATAAGAGAATATGGTGTGTATTTAATATTAGGTCAATATTTTATTTACATCATAAAGGTATATACAATCATAAGCTTTCTATGACTTATTACATTTTAGGTATAAAAGTTTGACACAGTTACACTTTCCCATGTCCTTATTGATCTCAATGTTACAAAAATTAGCTAACTAGTTATGAGATTGAATATATGGGTGTTTAAAAGGGGTATGTTAATTCTATGAGCAATACCCTGCATACATATGGGATGAGGAGAGTATTTTAGAGGGACAATAAACCCTATGCATATGTTAATCTCTATCCTGGTATATTGCACTCCTAAAAATTGTAAGCATCTATAATCTATTCTTTAAATTGTTTTATTATATATTCTACCATCTTCTTCTAGAATAAACTAAATATAAGACTTTATGCTACTAGTAAAAATAAGAGGAAAAACATTACATCATTGTAAAATTTGTAGAGACAAGTAGACGAAACAAAAGGTACACTATGTCAAAGTTTTTGAATATAAAAGAGGGGTAGTGAGTTTGGTAAATCACGAAACAGAAATCATACAATAAAATAAAAAGGGATGAATAACTCATGGTTTAGCACCTAAGGAGGATAGTGACCTATGTAGGAAAAAAATATGTCTTTGGGCAACACTTTGCTCCCCTATAACCATCTCAAACTAAATGAAAGAATGAAGTTTATCCTTGTGTTGTTGGTTCGTATCATGAGAAGACACAATCTCTCATAGGCACCATCTCAAACTAAATGAAAGAATGAAGTTTATCCTTATATTGTTGGTTCGTATCATGAGAAGACACAATCTCTCATAGGTAGCGAGCTAGCTGCAAGAATCTATTTTTCCAACCACCCTCAATCCTTTCCATTTCCCCCCCAAGAAATATATGAGGCACCACATGAATATGTTGGGAAACTTCAATGGTTTTGGGTTTGAAAGCATATAAGGAGATGTTTAGATAAATATGGTTGAGTAACTAATGGATTATAGCTCGTGGGAAGGAGACAACATGAGGGTGTTTTGACCAGGACTTTTGCTCCCCATCGTTGTGCTGGGGAATCCATGCCTTATGAATTGGAGCATTGATTTTAACACGTATCATTGGTTGGATAGGCTAGTGTATCAAGTGTGGTCAACTACTTGGATTACTTCACCACCTTTGGAAGAGTGCTTAGTAAGGTAGAAGTGCCAGTGATACCTCATGTTGGAAGTTGAAGGTTGCATCAAACGGTTGTCATTAATGTTAGTAGGTTTTCATTGATGTCAAAACAGTACTGGATGTATGAGTCATTTACAAGAAGTTATTTCCCATCGAAGATGACCATTATATGTGGTCCGGTGTGTTGGTTTTGAGGTCTGATTCCTACAGTGAGACAAACTATGATTTGGATATTTGAAGATCTTGGCTGACTTAGTGGGTGCAATACTTTATGTCCTATGGATGTTTTGGCCAACATAAGAAATGTGTTAACCTTATACAAGACTGACCTAATTGATAAGTAAGATATATATATATGTGTGTGTGTGTGTGTGTGTGTGTCTCCTGAAGGAAACATGAGAGAGCAAGAAGGATATAGAGACAAATAAAGTGTGTGATAGCAAGGAAGTGAAAGGGAATGTAGTAGATCAAAATAAGTGAAGTAGGCGAAGACAATAAGCATGTGATCAAAACAAAATTATTGAGCGATTACTAATATATAGTACTACCTTTATAGAGCTTCATCCAGAACTGAATTCAACACAAGAAAGGTGTAATTCATTAGTTCACTTTTGGCAGTAAGCCATAACTTTTGTATTCTGGTAGTGAGCCATCTTTTGTATCTCTGGGTTGTAACCCTATGGATAGTGAGTCTAGATAGTGAGTCCTTATTGTAGACAGTGAGCCTTTTCTCAGGCAGTGAGCCTTTTTGTAATTGAATTTGATATTCTCTACAGTGTGAGTTAATCCTCACCATGACTTTTCCCTTATTGGGTTTTCCACATAAATCTAGTGTTATTGTGTTTGTGCATTGGAATTTGATGGTTAATCATTTAATCATTTTATGTGTTAGTTTTGGTAATTAAATTGAAGGTTATAATTTGTGACAATTGATTCACCCCCCTCTCATTTGTCCTATCCAACAATTGGTATGAGAGCGAGGTCCTTTGGAATAAGTTTAACAGCTTGAAGGATATCTTGGCAGGTTGAACTAAATTATGAAGGGATTTGACTTAGATGAAGAATTGAGAACAAAGAATTCAGAGTCTGAGAATGAAGATCTGAAATAAAATTTCAAACAAGCGGGTGAATGCATTCAAAAACTAAGAAATCAGATCTGAAAATTTAAGTTGAAACATAAAGAAGTTTCCCTAGAACTAAAACAAGCAAAGGAGATTGCTGAAAATCTAAAGATGAAACTTGAAGAAAGCAAAATATTGGAAGGGAATTTGAAATTGGAAATTGAACAAAGCAAATAAATTATCAATCAAAAGACAAAAAAATGTGATAAGCTTGAACAAGAAGTAGTGACTCTTAAATCTAATCTAGAAAAGGAAAGAAGTTTTGAAGAAAAATTTAAGATAAGCTCAGCGATGCTTGATGAATTGGTTTCATCTCAAAAGCCTGCAAAGGATAAAGGTGTTCTAGGACTCGAAGAAGGACAAAGTTCAAATACTAATCCAAGTTTCAACAAAATGAATAGTCAAAGGAAATTTCAAGGCAAGACTTGAAGGATCAATACTGAAAGGATACCCCATCGACAACCTAATGATCAAAGGTGCCCATATTTTATTGGATTTTGTTACTCATGCAATAAATTCAAACATAAAGCAACAAAATGTAGAAGTATGATGAACCAAAATAGAATAAGTCAGAATGTTGGATTCTTTCCTAGAAAATGCTATGTTTGTAACAAGTTTGGACATAAATTTTCCAAATGTAGAAGTCAGATAATGATGAACAGGTTTAATACTGGTAGAAGAATTCATTACTTTCAAGGCTACTATTACATATGCAATATCTTTGGACACAAGGCCAATTAGTGTAGGTCAAAGATGAGTACAAACTCTCTTGGTCAAAGATATGTTGTGTGCCACTCTTGCAACAAACTAGGACATATCTCAAAATTTTGTTAGAGAAAAGTTGGGAAGAAACCAAATTCAAAAAAAAAGAACAAGCCTACAAATATGGTAGATCTAGAAGTGAAGAGAGAAATGACAAAGATCTGGAGAAAGAAAGAAGAACCTAAGAACAAGGAAAAATCAGATAATCTTGTAACTGCATCTGATGCAGATACGCCTTCTATGAACTGAACCCAGTAATGGCTTCAGGGGGAGTAGTCATAGAAAAATCTATCAAACCCCCAGTATATGAGGTGTCATGCGATGATACAAGGATATGTGATGTGAATTTTCATTCTAAAGGCAATGAAGCAATACCAAAGAATTGCGAAGCCTTTTTTCTTACAGTGCATTTTACAATATGGATGAGAGCTTTGGAAGAAGAAGGAATTGATAGACTAAAGTACATATGATGATGTCACAAGAAATAAATTATATCCTTTATGATGAAACCCTAAAAGCGACAAGTAAATAAGGAAAGTTGAGTAGTCATTTCTTTTTGAAGTGAATGAGCTGAGAAGTAAAGAGTTAGGGTCATTTGCAAGCAAAAGTACAGAGAGCAAGGCTGAAGCAATGGAGTCAAAGGAAATGGCAGTATTTAATCCGTGCAACAATGAATTACAAAAAATAAGTAAGTTACAGATTGATGAATTTTATCATGAAAAGATTCAAAATCTTGAGACTTCTCTTTCAGTTGAGCAAAAGCAAGCAATCAAGAATTTAGGGCACAAGGGTTTAGCCATTTGGAGAAAATTTCCATGCTTTTCGAATGTGGACGTTGTTCTGTTTATCTTAAGTAGAATTCAAGGTGATCATATGATCTTTGACAAACCTTATGAGATCACAAAGGAAGCAATTAGAGCAATAATAGGATTATGTAATAATGGACCCATTCCAGTCAAGAAGTCAGTAAAGAACAAAGAGGTCGAATCCCTAATTGGGATAACAAGAGATCAAAGGGCACTTCTAATTCACACTATAATCGACCCAGTGATAAGGTATGTGGCATATGGAATTTCATATAAGATTTATTTTAGAAATAGGGAAGGCTCTACTTCGATAATTGTCGTTTATGTTGCACATCAAATGGTTGAGAAAAAGGAGGATTTCAACTTTTGTGAGTTACTGAGGAATCAATTAATGGAAAATATAACTATGACAAAGAATGACAATTACCCTTTTCGCTTTGGATCTCTAGTTATATGCTTGATGATGTATTTTCTGAAATCATTACCATTGAAAGAGAATTTTGTGTGGAAGTCAGTTATACTAGTTGGGAAGCAAGATTACCAATATCTAGAATGTCTAGCAGAAAAGGAAATGATTTGTAAAGAATATTTTGAAATCAAAATAAATGTATGGAGCTTTGACATGATTTCTAGTCCAATTGGGATGCCTAAAGTAGGATTCTCCTTTGGAAAGAGGAAGGCAAGAAGAATTGTCTCAAGTTCTCTGAAAATAAAAAGGCAGAAGTCAGAGGAAAAGGAAGAAGAAAAAGAAGAAGAAAAAGAAGAAAAGATTACAGAAGCAATTGATTTGGCATCAACTGTTGATGAAGAAGACTTTTCTAAAGAAAAGGTGTTGAAGATT
Source organism: Sequoia sempervirens (assembly GCA_007258455.2). Lineage (NCBI taxonomy): Eukaryota > Viridiplantae > Streptophyta > Pinopsida > Cupressales > Cupressaceae > Sequoia > Sequoia sempervirens. The sequence goes on from VDFB02000009.1 coordinate 44,472,605, forward strand.
CTTGAGCAATTTAGTGGACTGAAGAGGATTGGAGATGTATGGTTGTCTCGACCATCATATGAACAGGATGAGATTATAGACACCCTATCTATTTACATAATTCATAATGATATTGATCTAAGTGAATTCAAAAGTATTTTACCAAAAGTATTAATTGAGCATATTGAATACATGCTAAGGATACAGTCACTCGGTGAAACAACAAAAAAAGATGAAATTCAATTGGCTATGGAAGAAAGATGCTGAAATACATAGAAGAGATTGACTGAGAGCATAAATGAACTAAGAACATGCATCAAAAGTGTAAACATTTTGTATAGGTATTGCCTGCAGTGGTCTATTGCCATTGGAAATTATAGAGAAAAAATAGATACTATTGAACATGAACTAAATTCTACTGGAAAAACATATGATGTTCTTAATGACAAGGATGGAACACAAAAGAAAAGGATCAATTCCTTACAATCTAATCTTGCAGTTATTATGGTATAGAGGGATGGTATTGTAAAGAAATTTTGGAAATTTAAAGAGATAATTAAGTTAAGATTGGAACAACTTTCTGGTCTCTCGGTGGATGCTAAGAATAATGCACACAATATTGCTATTCCAAATACTCTTCTAGAAACAATTGATTCAATAGAAAAGAAAAATAGTATTTTTCTAAATGCCAGGTTGGTAGTGGATTCCTGGAAGACATGTGTTCTGGAACTGAAAGAAAAATACAAGGAAATATTCTAAAGGAAGAAGGATTGAGGTAAAGAACCATTTTTGATAACCTTTTTGTAAAATTCTTTTGAAGTAAAGGGGAGATAGAATTTTTTTTGACATTGATGTCAAAGAGAGAGAGGAAGCATGTGAAAATAATGAAAATCATTTCATCTCATCAAAATATTTACAAATGTTGTTGTTGTTGTCTTTTCACATCTTGTGTTTCCATCAATGACAAAGGGGGGGATTGTTAGAAGTTGAAGGTTGCATCAAATGGTTGTCATTAATGTCAGTAGGTTTTCATTGATGTCAACATAGTATTAGATGTATGATTCATTTACAAGAAGTTATTTCCCATCGAAGATGATCGTTATATGTGGTTCAGTGTGTTGGTTTTGAGGTCCGGGTTTGTTGGTTTTGAGGTCCGGTTCCTACCATGAGACGAGCGATGATTCAGATATTTGAAGATCTTGGTTGACTTAGTGGGTGTAATAATTTATGTCCTATGGATGTTTTGGCTGACATAAGAAATGTGTTAACCTTATACAAGACCGACCTAATTGATAAGTAAGATATATATACATATGTGTGTGTGTGTCCGGAAAGAAACATGAGAGAGCAAGAAGGATATAGAGACAAAAAAAGTGTGTGATAGCAAGGAAGTGAAAGAGAGAATGTAGTAGATCAAAATAAGTGAAGCAGGTGAAGAAAATAAGTATGTGAACAGAAAAAAATTATTGAATGATTATTGATATACAATACTACCTTTATAGAGCTTCATCTAGAACTGAATTCAGCACAAGAAAGGTGTAATTCATCAATTCACTTTTTTGCAGTAAGCCATAACTTTTGTATTTGGAAGTGAGCCATCTTTTGTATCTTCGGGTTGTAGCCCTATAGACAATGAGTCCAAATAGTGAGTCCTTATTGTAGGCAGCGAGCCTTTTTGTAATTGGTTTTGATATTTCTATAGTGTGAGTTAATCCTCACTGTGGTTTTCTCCTTATTGGATTTTCCACGTAAATTTGGTGTTATTGTGTTTGTGCATTGGCATTTGATGGTTAATCATTTAATCAGTTTATGTGTTGGTTTTAGTAATTAAATTGAAGGTTATAATCTATGACAATTGAATCACCCCCCCTCTCCCCACCCTCCCCCTCTTAGTTGTCCTATCCAAAATCTCACATATAATCGTGGCATGTCAGGGAAGTGTTAGCACTCCTTTTCTTTCCAATATTTAGACTTCCCTTGCTATGCATTGGTTTTCATCAACTGTCAGAAAATAAATGCATGGCTTATTACATCTCTAATTAATTAAACTATATTTTTAGTGGAGCTCCTTAGTGTTGTGTATTTTTGCACACACACGCCCCACTGAAAGTAGGGACCCTCTTTCTTGCTTTGGCTTTCGACACCTTTGATCTTCTGATTTTGAGATTTTAATTGCTCTGAGATGTGCTTGAATGATTACCTTACTCGTGCAAATGACCAACCTTAAAGTGACATTTTGAAAATCCTTGTTTTTGAGTTAACCCTGGGTTTTTCTAGATTTTTGAGAAAATTCCCCTTAGGCGGAAATCCCCGAGATCCCCTAGAAACCTGACGGAGGCTAGTACTTTCACTGTTTTCAGAAATTTAAATGCTTCAGGGAATTCCATCTCCCATGGATTTTCTCAAAATTCCTCATTGCCTCCAGATCCCCAAAAATCTGTCGTGCCTTCGGATCCCCGAGCTTGTTGCTGATTTGTCTTGTCACAAGCTTTTATGCCTTCTGTACGATTCTGCAACTTGTCTTTATTGGATTTAAATGGGATTTATGATGAGAATTTGTGTCATTTTCTTTGTTATGATATTTGAAGAGCTTCATTTTGAGTTTTTATTGTTGTATTGTGTGTTTGGGGATTGCGATCGATCGTTGCAGTAGAGTTTTCTGGTGATCACTTGCATTTTGCTCAGACTTTAGGGTTTCTTGCCAGTTGTTGCGATTCTGATTACTCTTCACTCATGGTATGTCCACAATGCCTTTGCTTCTAATTGATGAGTCTGAATCTTTTCATTGTTTGTGCGTATGCTTTGGGTCATGATTTTGGGTGTGAGGAAGTTTGGTGTTCAAGCTAGGGTTCTTGTTTTGACTTTATTCCTTTCCTCGTAATTCATGTTGCTTTTCCTTCTGCTTGATGGTGATTCAATGTGGTTAATCATTTCTCTATTTGATTCTTGGTTTGATTTCATGCTTCCCTATGTCAAGCTCTAGCTTGACCTAGATATTTCCCTGACCTTTGATGAAATCACATTCGGGGCGAATTGAAACCGTTCGTTCATCATTCAAATCTGATAACCGCCTTGTTTTAGTAAGGTTTTATGGGAATTAGATGGAGTTTTAGTGGAATGAAAGGGAAAGAAGGGATCCAGACTGTTCTTTCATCATGTTATCTTAGGGTTTCCCTTATTGAAAATCATTGCTCACATTGATTGAATCACACTTAGATGAATTGAGAGACTAGATTCTTCATTTTGCAATCCAAACGAATTGAATCCAAGACTGAATTGCCAAGTTCCTAATCATTTGATCGGTATGGGAGAAATCTTGATGAGTCAAATATTTTGGGTTTTTGAATATTTCACTGATTTCCATTACTGTCAGAATTCCCTGATTTTCCATCGCTTCATGGTTTTCCCAAAAATGTGCCTAAAACATGAAAACTATATTGACTTCGTGGAATTTCGCTTCCTTCGGATTCTCTCAAAACTCCATTATTCCTTCATTTTCCCGAAATGTGCAAATTCCTTCCATTTTCATGGATTTCCGTTCCCAACGAATTTCCCCGAAAACCTGTTGGAAATGAAGAATTGAGGGATAGCATGAGTTATTAGCTAATGATTTTGCACCACACGATTAATTTAAATGATTTAGAAATGTATCATGTTATTTCTTACCGAATGATGATGATTGAATGATTTATGGAGGTTTATTGTGCTTTCATCGCTAAATTTCACTTGGATCAGAATTCCCCGAAATTCCCTTCTGTACTAAATTTTGCGAAGGGGTGAAAATCCCGAACTGTGAAGAAATGTGCTTTAATGATGTTTTAACGGTATTTTGATTGTTGCTTGGATTCATTTTAATGATGAGCATGATCTCTATGATAGACTAACTTGAACTCTTATGTTGTAATGGATCCTTATTGTGGTCTCTTTTCTAAATGTAGGCTGAATCAAATAAGGCCATTGCTAGAGGGACTAAGGGCAAGGTGATGGATCCCAACGATGAGGGAGCTTCTGTCTCAGAGGTAGAGAGAATCAAGTTGGACATGAAAATCAAGATCCTTGAGAGCAAGTTGGCTTCCATCTGGTAAGAAGAAGTAGATACTAATGTTGGGAAGTGGGATTATGAGGAGTTTAAGGCAAGAATGTCAGTAGAAAATCCCTCCTTGTTAATGAGCAGATTGGTGAACACCGGATTGGCCCATGTGGTTGGTTTCTCTCATGCGGTGCAATGTTATGAGTTGGTGTTAGAATGTGCTAGGCATTATGATCCAGGCACACAGAGGATAATTAGTCCATAGGGCAGGGTGCTTGCCAATTTCTCTCTAGTCTCTGTGGCTCAAACATTTGATATGCCAGACAAATCTCATGTGGTGGGTCTTGATCTTCACATAGCCAAGAAATACTATGCAGATGATACAACTAAGGCTTTTGCAAGTTATCAATTCTTGGTTGGAGAAGCCTAAGCCACACATCTCCAAGTTGCTTATGTAGTTGTACAGAGCCAAGTTTAGATCAAAATACTATGATGCAATCACTCTCCTTAGCAAAGTGATGGCTTTGAAGACTGCAGGGATATTTGAAAACTAGATGTTTTATGTCATAGCAAGGATGAAGTAAAATGTAGACTATCATTGGTTAGGTATCATTAGTGCTAGGCTCCATGAGAAATTATACATTGTATTACAAACCAAGAGCTTCATAATGACATCTTACTTGGTCTATGCCTTGGCCAAATTTTATCCATACAAGGGGTTGAGTACAAAAGGGACTTTTGGCCAAGATGTTATCTATGAGGTGTATCCCCAACAGCACTTAGGTAACTCAGGCTATAGGAGAGTGAATGATGCATTCACCATGTATATCACTAGGTTGCTCCAAGGGGCAGAACATGTAAGGATTTTTGATGCAGAAAAGGAGTTGATATAGAAGTATGGAGCATGGTTCATCCAGTTCCCCACCTTTTCATACATTAGGATCGATGGTTGTCAGAGGGCACCCTAGAAATTGCCAAGATATCCAATAGACCACATCATACTCTTGGAGGTCACTAGGAAAATCTCATCTTTTGGCGATATTGTGAAGAAGGACATGCACAAAACTAGCTTAGGAGGTGACTTCCCATTGAGGGTGGGAGTCAATGAGGCCTACCCTTCCATGATCACAACACACTCTTCTGAGGAAGAAATGAGCACCTTGGGGTTGGCATTCCATTCCAAGAGGACCATATTTGACATAACAGGAGAAGCTTAAAAGAAGGCCAGTAGGGAATTTAGGCACAAAGATGACATTGAAGACTATTGGGCCAACTGTGAGGATGAGTTTGAGGTCCAAAGGAAAAGATTCTCTATATTTCCAGCTAGTCTAATTAGATTGTACAACATCAAGGCCATTCCTGACCAACTTGATGATGATGGGGAGGTAATCCAAGGTCATGACTATGATTCCATCAAAGACAAACCCATAGTTGAGATTGATTGGTTAGAGGAAGAGAAAACTGAGTTGGAGCAAATCATTGCTCCTATGATTAAATATACCAAGTTATGGCTCAAGAATAAGATTTGGGAGCTGGATAGTGAAGGAAAAGAATACACATATGACTTGATGGGAGACTTGGAATCCCACTCCACCTCTGAAGAAAGTGAACAAGATCCAAAGGGCAAGGGAAAGGTGGACTCTCCCCTCAAAATCAAAATCATGGGTATTCAGGTAGAACCTAAAAAGGAAAAAAAGATAAATCCCTATGCCAAGAGGAAGATTGCTCTGAAGAAGAAGACATCAACCCTAGAGGAAGAACATGAGGGAGAAGAGGAAAAAGATGGTGTCACTATTCCTAAGAAGAGAAGAATAGCCAGGAGTTTGAAGAAGCATAGTGAGAAGCCCAAGGGAAGGAGTGAAGGTACAAGACCCCAGCTGAAAGAGGTGTAGAGCTCTGGAGAGAAGACACAGGTATACACTAGAAAAACCAGAACTCCTCCAAAGGAAAGTGTATTAAAAGAGGGTGCTCCTACACTTCTTCCTGTTGCACAACAAGAGGAAACTTCTACTCCTCCATTAACTTAGAGCTTGAATTATAGAGAGAAAGGAAAAATAGAGGTTGTTGTTGAAGAGGCACATCAAGGCGAGGAGACTAAATAATTCCATATTGGAGATCTCCATAGTGCAAAGGAAGAACTTGGCAACATTCTCTCTTCCTTGGTATCTTATAGGGACTCACCAGTCAAGGAAGAAGATGAGAAATCTATGGAAGAGGAAGAGACACATGAAAGGAATCCTTCTCCTATTCAAGTTATGATAGAGAAATTAAGCTAGGAGGAGAGTCAAGAGCTAGAATATAATAAGGAGAAAGATGAAGAAGAAGGTAGGGTTGAAGATGTCCCTCCAGTGCATAATGTAGATATTGAGCCTTCCGTGAATCAAGCTGAGAAAGAGAGGCCAAGTGAGCAACAATCAGGTGCCCCTACCCCAAGTTGGCTCAATGAGAGATTGAAGAGCAAGAAGGTGATCATAGATGATACCCCTCTGAATTGGGATGAATTGTTGGCAAACATTGGTAAAGGGAAGGCAAAGAAGAAAGCTAGGGTAATCTCCAAGATTACCAGAGATGAAATAGACAATAGGATTATTCACATTGCCACCCCTATTGTAGAAAAAGGAAAAAGGGAGGTTGTTCCTCAAGATTATACAATTCAGACTCTGAACCTAGGACCCAATAGTAAGGATCAGGAGAAGGAAGAATTCTAGGAGTCTTCCCAGGCCATTTTGAGAAGGCTAGATAAAGAAACAACAAACAAGGAGAGGTTGAAGAAGCAACTAAATGATGTGTACAAATATGTGAAACACTTGATGAAGCCACTGCAAGCTATAGGAAGTGAAGGGGTGACTCTTGAAGGTTTGCTGCCTAGGGAGGCATTCACAGAACTAGAAAATATGAAAGCTTCTACGCAGGCCATTGATGACTAGTTGTAGGGAGTTGGGAAAGGAGGAGATGATATGATCAAAGGAATATTTTCAATATGTGGTGATGCATAGAGGTCATCTAAATGGTTGTAGAACATATTGGGGAAAGATAAATCTGATACAGAGCTCCTCCTTCACAAGTTAAAAACTATCATGGAGTATACAAAAGAAAAACTAGTGAGTGATGGCATTCTTCCTTCTACAAAAGTTTCTGAGCCTTGGGAATTGTATGAATCCCTACAGATCAAGAAAAATGTTTTGAGGAGAATTCATAAGCAAGGGAAGCAGGTAGAGGATGTATTAAAAGATATTTATGGAAAATGCAATTCTTTGAGATTATGATTGGAAGAAAGAAGTTTTCACCAAGGCATCTAACTTTGGAACAATTGACAAAATGGTGGCATGATGTGTATTCTCTAGTTGATGATGGGCATATCACAACTCACCACGTAGATGATTCCTCCACTTATATTTCCATCATGGATAAATATCAAGATCTTAAGGTGGAATGGGACAAGGTTGTCAAGCATTCAAGGGAGGAGATCAAATCCATTGAGAGGAAATTCAAAGTGTTGGTCACTCCATCCTTGGCCGACCTTGATGGAATCTTCTTGAAGGTGTAGGATAAAATAGATAAATATAAAGACAAGGGAGCAGCCAATGAATGATGTCCCAAAATTTGTGCTTCCCATTATTTCCTCTGCAGCCTTCACATGCATTGGACCGAATTGTATTGAGACTCCAGGCTGAATTGGATGAGTTCAAGCATTTAATGTTTTTCATTTTATTTCATTTTAACTTTCTAGGCCAACTTGTTTTGTGGCTGACCTTCTTGAAACCCTAATTGGGCCGACATGTTATCAATTCTATAAATATGGCATTCTTCCTAATTTGTAAGGGCTAGAAAATTAGACTTTGAAGCAAGCTAAGTGATAGAGAAGAGCTAGTGTTAGAAGTTAGTTTTATTTTGAAGCAAGTGTTGTAACATAGAACACTAGAATTGTTGTTGTTATTGGGTGATTTAATACAATTGAAGACATTGTGCTATTGGTGAATTCTCTTGTGTTGACTTATCTTGCATGGTTCTTGTTGTTCTATCTTTCAAAATTTCTTGAGAATTATTGGATATATGTTAGATGTAGAATTAGATATGATTCAATGGTGTTTATGGTTTAATGCTTGAGGTGTTGTAGCAATCCCTGGTCCATAATTTTTGCAACTAGCTGATTGTGAGTTTCTTTGTAAAGTTAGCCTGGACCTTATATTCGTTGTGCTTAGTTCAATTGTGAATGTTTGTTCATTTCAATTGCAATAGGGTTGTTTTGGATGAATGTTCATGATCTTAAAATATTTAATACCCTAGAAGATTCCACTATTTATGTAAGATTGCAGATTTATTTGGGGTAAACATGAATTAATTTTTGGGGATTGGTCCATTTCAAGTATTTCATCATTTGCATTTTAGATCTTAGAGTAGTTTTAATTTTAGGAATCTCTCTTAAACCCTTATCTTTTTCTCTTTCTTTATTATCTAGGTTAGATTTAGGATTTGAAGTATCAGAATATTACAAAATATGATAAGTTTGAAGATCCAGTATTTGTTAGTAAGGCCCCTTGTGATTACCAACATTTTCACATATCATCTGAGCTATTTTTGCATTGTCAAGACCTAAAATTAGAGACCTTGGGGTTATTGCTTGAGGCTTGTTGATAGAGATTTACCTTTCAAGAGAGATAGGATACTTGTATCTTGTCTGAGTTGTTGTTGTTTAGAAAACACCATCAATAGATTGGCGCTAGAAGGAGGGCCTGAATAAACAAGTTGGATCAATTTATGTCTATCATTTCTCCTGAAAGATTTAGAAGAAGAACCAGATCTACTCTAGGAGAAGAGGAATTTCAAGAATTGCAAGCTCCTACTAGGTTGAGAAGGACCAGAAGAAGAGGAGAATCATCATCCACCTAGCCACTTCCATCATCTCCATCATCCTCATCTTCATGAAGTCAATCTTCATTTGATTCTGAAGCCATCCCCATTCAACAGCCTCAACAAGCCATAAATTGGCCTTTCCCACCTCCACCCTCACTAATGGCTTTCCTTGCTAACAATCCGTCTCCCTTGACCTTCAATAATTACAATGTCATTCCCAAGAACCTTGAAAATTTTTGTTCAAAGTTCCATATTAATGATTATAACAGAAATGTAGAGGAACATATCGGGATTTTCCAAACCTGTCTTAGGGATAAGGGAATCAACCATGAGGATGTGGCATGTAGGCTCTTTCCTTATTCCCTAGGAGAAGATGCCTTTTACTAGTACAACCACTTGCCTGCTGGATCAATTCATAACCTTACTGAATTGGAGAATGCATTCTTGTAGAAGTTCAGGATTCCCATTAGTGCTAATGAGCTTTACCTTTAGTTCACCAAGGTCAAGAGAGAGGTCAATGAGCCTATAGGGTCTTTAATAATAGGTTTCATTTTTCATATACCTGATTACGTGCCCCTTATGTTGTTGATGGTGCTACTACCTTGGAGGTCTATTATGAAGCTTTGGATAGCCTCACAACCGCCTCTATGAAGTGGAGGCCCAATCCTCCAGCTAGTCTGCTTGATGCATATACTGAGGTTGTCAAGGTTAGTACTGATTTAAGGAAACACTTATTTGGCCCTTTACCATCGTTAGGACCTACTGCTTATCCAGGGAAAGTTCGGGCCATCAATTAGGCCCTTACCAATCATACCCCTATCATGAATCCAATACCTTAGTTGCCTCTGGTCCCTCATCTAGGACCTCCTATGAATCAAGCCCCCACTATGGCTAGCTATCCTTAGCAAGGTGTTAATCAACCTCTCCATCCACAACCTCAGACTAGTTTCCCCACATATGTGCAAAATTTTGAGGTATTGAACCATTCACTAAGCTTTGGTGTTGCAGCAGGATACCCTCAAAACAGTGTGAGCTAGATTCCATATACCAATCCTGAAAAGGAAAGGTTGGAAAAACTGACTGAACAAGTGAAGAGGTTGAACATGGAGGTCACTTATCTGAGAAACTAGAATAGTCAATTGCAAGCTGCTCAACGAAGTATGTAGTCTAACGATAATAGGGAAAATTGGGAGCCTCAACAAGGACAACATTTTGAAAGGGGACATAATTATGACAATGGACAAAAATATGATAGAGGACAGAATTATGAAAGAGGGAAACCCTCCGGCCAGAACTTTGATAGGGGGAAAGCTGGTGGACAAGGATTTGAAAGAAGACAACCACCCAAACAAAACATGACCTGGAATACAAGGCCTACTAATGGAGGTGTTCCCACCCCGTTGGATCAGCTAGTTAATCAAGAGAAGCCTCCAAGCGGTGTATACCTGGCTGAAGCTGCTTTATCAGGTTGGTGTAGGCTCTATAAGATAGGCTAGCATTCTGAGTTAGACTGCCTGAGTTCCAGATAGCTACTTCAATATTTCAGTATGAGGTGGAGAATAATGCAAGTAACTAGGAGTTGGTACCATCTACTCCTTATGACTCATCTGTGCTGGTGCTAAATCATGCTCCTTTCCCACAAAGTGAAGAAAATGGGCTTGAAGAAGAATCAATCCAGTCTAAGGAGGAGGAAGATCAAATGTGTAATGGAGATGAGATTACATAGTTGTTTAATGAAAATCCTATGAATGATAATGGCCCCATGGATGAGGAGGAAACTTATGTTGAAGAGGTGCAAACATTCTAATGGCCCATTAAGAAATATGACTTAAGAGATCTTCCAAACAAACATCCGCAAGTTGGAGGATCGTTCACCGCTTCCATTCCCCCAAAAAAATTCACCATACCTCTGGATCCCAACACCAACAATAATCCAACATATCCTCATGTGCCTAGGCAATACTTATCTAAAGATCAAGGACAAGTGGAACCATCAAAAGGAAGGGGTACTAAAATGAGCAAAGACAAGGTGGTGGTATGTCTCAAGGAGACTCCCACTAATTTGAGCACAGAGTAACTGGCTATATATGTTGCAAAAGAACTCAAGAAGCTAAAGGTAAGTCTCTCTGCATTTGAATTATTGAGAGTCCCAACTATTAGAAATGCAGTTCTAGGAGCTTACAGTATGAATTCAGTATCACAAGATAGATTAGTCAATGGGAGTGTTAATAAGGCATCTAGTTCCCAAGTAGCAAAAGATCAAAATCAAGTTCACACACAACCTGGAGACAAAGGGAAAAAAAAAGATAAGAGTCAAGTTGCTCAATTTGAAACCCCTTTAACTCTGTTCTAGGATAGAACATAAACTCCTCCATTTCTAATTTCTATTCGTAGATTTGGAAAGAACTTGCACAATTGCTTGCTAGATTCTGGTGCTTCCACCAATGTGATGCCTTTTTCTGTCTATAGAGCCTTAGGCATTACCCCTGTTGTCTCCCAAAATAAAGTCACTCAACTGGACATAACATAAGTTAATGTGGTAGGGGAAATAAACATGATCCCTATACAAATTGCCTTAGACCTGAGAATTCAACAAGTCATTAATATATAGGTAGTAGACATACCTAGCACTTATGGTCTGATTTTAGGAAGAGACTTTACTAAGGCCTTGAATAGATATGTATCAACTGATCAATCCCACATGTGGCTTCCTTGGAAGGGAGTGCCAAACTAAATCAGGATTGAAAGAGAGCCTAGGATGAAATATGTGATCATGAAATATCAAAATAATTCAAATGAAATACTAATATCAAAGTTGAGCATGGGTAATTATGTGCTGGAAGCCCCTGTTGAAGAGTATGATGTGGAAGTTCTCATGCTACATACTGCATCCATGGATTTTATAGCAAAACCTAGTAGTACTGGAGCCCTGGTAGAACCAATTAATGATGACGACCCAGAAGATAACCAGCTCAACCTATTAGATAATTTTCAGGAATTCATTCAGAAATGTATTGAAGATCAGATTCACCTAGGTAGGAACATGAATTTTGAGGAGCTACTCTTACCCAATTGGTGTAGAGTTCACAATGCCTCCCATTCAGATTTGGAATGTTGCCTATGCCAAATAGTAGTTGAACAGGTGTAGAAGTGCATTAACCCTACTCCAACAGTTAGAATTAATATATAGAGTATTCAAGAGGATTCTAAAGGGAAGAAGGTGATGCTTTCTGAAGAGCCTTCCAGTAGCAATAGTACATGGGATACAACAAAGAAATCTGGAGCTGCTGGCTGTTGGACCCTAAGGTTTGATGGATCCAAATCAAAGCAAGGTGCTGGAGCAGGATTTGAGTTGATCAGTCAAAGAGGTAAAAATTTATTTGTTGCTCATAGACTCCAGTTTCATTGTACCAATAATGTAGTAGAATATGAGGCTTTGATTCATGGGTTTCTTATGGCACTAAGAAAAAAGGTCAAGATTTTGCAAGTCTTTGGGGACTTTGAGTTAGTGGTCAAACAAGTTAGAAAGAAATACTTGTATCATGATAGAAGGATGACCAATTATAGGCATAGAGTATGGGACCTTATTGAAGGATTTGATGCCTTCAACATTCAATTGATACCATGTAGTCAAAACCAAACCGTTGATTCCTTGGATCAGGTAGCTAGCACCTTGCAGCCTTTGTCTCTCTCTAGATTGAAGAAGTTTACTATGGAGCTGACTCCAGTACCTTTAGTACTAGAAAGTGTGACCAACTTCTAGGTATTTGAATATGACAAGCATATTTTGGATTTTATCACAAGTTCAGATGTCTTTACTTCTCAGATCATTGATGAAGTTGAACCCCAAGAAGCAGAAATGGATTTGGAAGGGGTTATCAATTTGAAGACTAATACTATTATGAGGGGAATGGTGCAGCTAGAGAGGATTTTTGATTTGGATAAGGTTAGAGATCAAGACCAAGATGCTAAGAAAGAGTCCATTAGTGGACAATGTGAAACATACAACATGGGGACTCAAGATGATATCAAAAATGTCTTCATTGGTAAAGTGTGTACTCCAGAGGAGAGCAAATGAATCATCGATTCCTTGCACGCATATCAGGATGTGATAGCCTGGAATTATGAAGACTTGAAGACATATGACACTTCAATTATAACACATACCATCCCTCTGAAGCCAAGAGCTAGAGCTTTCAAGCAGAGGCATAGACCAATTAATGTCTTGTTAGAGCCGATCATCCAAAGAGAGGTACAAAAATTGTTGTCAGCATGCATCATATTCCCGGTAAGACATTCGACCTGGGTTGCAAATTTGGTTCTAGTGAGAAAGAAGAATGAGGAGATCAGACTGTGTGTGGATTTTAGGAATCTTAACAGAGCATCAGAAAAAGATAACTATCGAGTCCCCTCATTAGATGAAGTGCTTCAAATTGTCAATGGATCTCAAATGATGTCTTTCCTGGATGGCTACTCTAGATATAACAAAGTAATGGTAAAATATGAGGATAGGCATAAGACTGCTTTCACCACAAAGTGGGGCACTTTTTCTTATAGGAGAATGCCCTTCGGTTTGATCAATGCTAGAGCTACATTCCAGAGGGCCATGGACATTGATTTTAAGGACATCATTGGTAAGTGCATAATTATTTATATGGATGATCTGACAGTCTTTTCCAAAAGGTGAGGTGATCATATAGCATACTTATGCAAAGTATTTCAGAGGCACAGAGAGTTTGGCATCTCTCTTAATCCAAAGAAATGCATCTTTGGAGTTACTGAAGGAAAACTGCTGGGACACATTATTTTAGAGAAAGGGATTTCTATTGACCTTGAACGAGTGGAAGCCATATGCAAGATTCAGCCACCTGCTAGCAAGAAGGAAATGAAATCATTCTTTCACAAGATTAACTTCGTAAGGAAGTTCATCACTGGATTTGTTGAGATAGTCAAGCCATTGAATGCCATGTTGAAGCAGGAAGCTAAAATTGAATGGAGTGCAGAAGAAAAAGAAGCATTTGCAAAGATCAAAAGAGCTATTGCTGAAGCTCCAGTCTTGGTGAGTCTTGATTATACCAAGCCTTTTTACATATACTCATTCACTTCTGACCACTCTTGTGTTGGCATGTTAACTCAAAAGTATGATCAAGGGAATGGGAATCCCATAGCATTCATGAGTGCACCTCTGAAGGATGCAAAACTAAGGTATCCAAGTGTGGAGAAGCAGGCCTATGCCTTGGTCAGAGCTGTGAAAAAGTTCAGTCATTATATTTTGAGGAACAAGGTATTTGCAATAGTTCTTGATCCTGCAGTCAAACTACTACTGATGCAAAATGAACTAGGAGAATGCAGAGCTAAGTGGGTAACTATGTTGCAGGAATACAATATTGAGATTTAGCCCATGAAGCTAGTGAGAGGAAAGGGCTAACCAAGACAATGGAAGAAATGGGTCCAGACCTCATAGCTCAACACTATCACCTCCAGGATGTGTCCCCAGGGGACTGGTATGATGATATCATTTACTATCTTTTGAATCAACAATTCCCTGAACATCTTAATTCAGTATAGAGGAGAGCTCTGCATTTGAAAAGTGATAGTTTTATGATGAAGGGAGTTGTCTTGTATAAGAAAAATCATGAGGGTATCTACCTAAGGTGCTTAGAAAAAGAAGTTGAAAAGGTAATGGCAGAGTTTCATGACAGATACAACACTGGCCATGGATCTGCGCCTTCCACTGCAA
>VDFB02000009.1:44494198-44551512 GCA_007258455.2 Sequoia sempervirens
TAGTCAAGGTCAGTATTGTACCCATCAAACCACCCCTCTGAATTCTCTTCAATTTCGGTCCCTTCACTTTCAAGAACCTCTTCAACCTGACATTTCCCACTCCCTTTCCTCTTCTTGTTTAAAATAGGGGAATAGGGAGCATCAACAATATAGTTGGCTTTAATAAACTCAACTATAAGCAACATCAAGCCCTCATGTAGAAAAGGGTTTCTAGGGTTCTTCCTAAAATTCTAAATTCCTTACTCCAAAGAAAGCGATGGGTAAAACGGGAAGGAAATGAGCTTACCATGCCATAAATGATTCAAAAGAACAAAGTGGTGGCCATACAATATCGTGTATCTACCATCTAGGGTGAATTACCACATTAACACCATCACCACATCTTTCTAGATAGGCTTAATTTTAGTCCTATCATACCCACCACAATCCAGTCTAACCATTTTAGCACACTCTCTATCCTGGAGAAAATTTTGCCTAGCCAACTACGAGAGATTCTTATCTCTGTAGAAATTTATTCCTTCTGATGACATCCTAGTCACTTCCAAAATGAATTCTTCATTAATTGTGGTATCCCTTCCAAAAAAACTGAGGACACGACCATGCCAAGCATCAACAAAATCTTTGGAGACACTGGACTTAAAGCCATGCAACCTTTCCATAAACGGGGTTACCCCTCCCTTCTACAGGATAGCCCAAACATCGGAATTAGACTTGAGGTCATCACAGGAAAGCAATTCCATTCTACACCTATCCCTGCCCATCATCGAGAGTTGTGAAATTGCAGAGAGAAAACACACACAATGACAAAAAAATGATAAGGCAAAAGGGAAATGAACACCCAAAAAGTGTGGGAGTCTGCCAAGAGTGGTACCAAGAACAATAATGGTAAGGATACTCATGCAACTCAGATTTGAATTCCCATAACTTCCAATAAGAATCACTTGTGCAAAGTGTCTAATCAACTAGGAAAGACCATAATACCCATGCATTCCAATATCCAAGGAGATGGTGAATGCCAACGTGCTAAGATTTGTCATTATGAAGTAGATTATTTAACTCAAATGGCAGGACGTCATTCACCTCCCACAACCTTGCAGATGTCACCCCAAGATTCACTACCCAAGCCACCAATTCACCTCTATAAAAGCATGAGAAATTTATGTTTCATTGAAATCCTGAATCAAATCAAGGGAATCCAAAATTAAATTTTCAATATTCCATGATGGGGGAGAGACCTTCCTAAGATAATTCATAATATTAAGGGAGTCCCCTTCAATCCATAGCTTTGAAATCCCCTTGTCTCTAGCCAACTTTATATTATGATAGGCTGTAATAGCTTCATCGAAGTGGTTTCTCTGGATTCTGAAAGGGAGTGCCACCGCTGAAACTAACCTACCATTGTGATCTCTTAATACTCCCCCACAACCAGCAATACCTAGATTTCCTATAGCCAAACCATCAAAGTTGATTTTATGCCAACCAGGAGGAGGATAATACCAAACAACCCCTTCCCTATCCAAATTATCCTTCTTCAAAGGCTTCACAATATCAAAGGAAATTTTCCAATGGGTAGACACCACAACATCATAATCAGAGACCCTCACACATACCAGAACATAAATTTTCTCAACCACCAGCAAAAAATTCTCCATGATTGAAGACACATTTTTGAAAAAGAGAGAGAGAGGGGGAAGGGAAGCATCCTTGAAAATTCTATTGTTCCTCTCCTTCCATAATCCCCATACAATATGAGGGAGCATAAGAGACCAAATAAACCTCAAGGAAGGACTAGAAGAAGGTGCATGCCATTGAAGCCAGAGCTCCCAAACCAAAGACGGAAAAATCCACACCACACACCAAAGATTGAGAAAAAGAGACCAGGATTCTCAAGCATAACTACACCCAATAAATAAATGAGAACTATCCTCCACATCCATCTTACAAAGGTAGCATCTATTGGGCATGGAAAAACATCTTTTCCATATATTGTTAATGGTTAAGATCTTGTCCTACACTGTTAACCATAAAAATATGTTTATTTTGGGAATCAACTTTGAAGACCAGACCAAACCCCATGGTAGCCTAGGCCCCACAATATCATTGAGGGAATTAAATGTAGATGCCACCGAATACAGTCCATATGAAAGCCTTCTCCAATAACCTTGTCCCTCTAGAGGGAAACAGGGATATGAATTTTAGATGGCTCTCTATATAGATCCACCAGCTCTAGAAACTCCTCATGGATCCTTCTCCATTCCAAATTCACAATATAATCTGCAACAGAGCTTCTGAATTCCCTAATGCAAAAATCCCTTTAGGGAGGAGAGAAATCATCTCTAAGAAACTCCCAAATTTTATCCACCTAAGCAAGATATTTGGAAGCCAAAATCTTTGACCAATCCTTCTCACCACGGAGGAAGTTCCATAGCTGCTTAGCCACAAGAGGTAAATTGAAGGGTTTAATCCTGCGTAGACCCAAACCACCTTAGCGTTTCAAATGGAAAACCTCCTCCCATGAAACCAAACCCAATCTCTTCTTATCATCCACACCAAACCAAAGAAATCTTTTATGAATACTCTCAATATTTTCCCTAAACTTTTGAGGCATCTAAAAAAGGTTGAGAGCATAAACTGAGATATTCTGCAATGTGGACTTAATCAACACCAATTTTCCAGCCTGTCTGAGCAAATCACCTTTCCAACCAGCCAGCTTAGCTTTGCACTTATCAATCAAACCATTCCAAAAGGAGTCAGGGGCTAGATTAGCTCCTAAAAGTAGACCAAGATAGGTAGAGGGAAGAGAGCCCATTGAACACTGAAGAATACTGACAATTCTTTGCATCATTCTTTCTGGAGTGTTGAGGAAAAAAATCATGCTCTTGGGGAGACTCACGAGATTCCCTGAAGCAACCTCATAATTCTGGAGGGTCAATTTAATAGTCTTGTCTTTCGTAATAGATGCCTCACTCGTGATCAAAGTATCATCAACAAACTATTGATGCAAATAGGGGGCAAGGAAGAAGAAGGTCTCAACCCCTTAAGAGATCCCGAAGAGAGCTTCAGTTGTAGTGACCTACCCAGAGATTCAACCAAGATAATGAAGAGGAAGGGTGAAATTAGATCACCCCGTCTAACCCCCTAGAGCTCTTAAAGAAATCTGAAGGAGAGCGATTAACCAACATAGAAAAGGACACCGTCGAAATGAGGCTCTGAATTAGCTTAACAAAATTATTAGAAAAACAAAAAGCATAAAGGATTTTAAATAGAAAAGACCAATTAACCCAGTCATAAGATTTAACCAAATTCAGTTTTAATAAAAAACCAGCCCCTTTGTTAACCATCAGTGAATGAATGTTTTTATGCACAGTGATAATAGGGTCAAGAATTTGTCTGCCCACAACAAAGCCACTTTGATGCAGAGAGATGATTAGAGGAAGAACCCTTTAGAGCCTAATTTCCAAAACCTTGGAGAAAATATTATAAATTGAATTACACAAGCTGATAGGTCTGAACTCATTGAAGGGTGAAGCCCTAGGGGTTTTTTCAGAATCAACACCAAGAAAGTAGCATTCAATTCCTTGAGAAAGTTATGACTGCCAAAAAACTCTTTAGTCGCATCCACCACATCCTTGGAAACAATGGTAAAGAATTCTTGGAAGAAGAACATGGGAAATCCATCAAGGAAATCCATCAAGGTCAGGGGCCTTATTCCCAACAAAGGAGAAAACCTCATTCCTAATTTCCTTCATAGAAGGAATACTATAAAGCATGTGATTAAGATCATTCATCATAATTCGAGGAATAACATCCAGCAATTGATGTTGGGCTTGCAAGGATGTGGAAAAATCATCAGTCAGAAGATTAGAAAAGAAGGAAATAGTCACCTGCGTGATCTCCTCCTCATTCTCAATCACCCCATCAGCCTAGTAAATATACTTGATACAATTGGAGGCACGATGATTCAGAGTGGTGAGATAAAAGAATTTTGTATTCCTATTGCCACAATTAAGCCACACCGAACGTGACCTCTGCTTCTAGAATTCCTCCTCCCTGGCCACTATATTATGGAGATGAGACAGGATCACACCCTCTTCATTTTCCAAATTAGCATTATAACCCATAGCTTGAATATTTCATTGAACAATATCAAGGTCCGCCTTGATACAAGATTTCTTAAGGAAGATTATGCCAAAGGATTCCTTATTCCAATTCCTCACATTGTCCTTTACATCAGCTAGCTTCTTGGCCACTCAATACATAGAAAATCCATCCACCTAAATATCCCACCAGGAAGCAAGCTTGACTTTAAAGTCAGGGTGAGACGTCCAAATTTTTTCAAACCTGAAGGGGAAAGAGCACCTACGACCAACCACCTCAGCCAACAAAGAGATAGGAAAATGGTCTGAACCCAACCTTGTGAGAGCAGAAAGAGAGAAAGCAAAATGAGCTACCCCCTCATGAGAAAGGAGGGCCTGATCCAGCTTCACCTGGATCAGAGCATCACCAAACCTACAATTCGACCAAGTATATGACTCCTCACGTAAATCACTATCAAACAAGGCATTGTCATTAACAAAAGACATCAACCTAAGAGCCACCCAACTTATCAAAAAAACTCAATGGAGTATCAAAATCTCCCATAACCAGCTAGTGTTCAGAGGGAAAATCAGCTTTAAAGGAAATCAGGTTCCCCCAGAAGCACTTCCAAGCACTTTTGACATTAGGAGCATAGATATTCGAAGTGACCCAATAAAAATCACTCCTATTATGATAAAAGGAGGTAGCAATGTGGTTGGGGACCCCAAAGATGGCCTTACCAATGACAAATTTCATATTCCAGAAAGTGGCCACACCCCCGGAAGCACCATCCACATAAAAACCATGAAGGCCACATTCTTTAAAGAATCTTTTATTAAGACATTCCAACCTTTCAATAGGCATTTTCATTTCTTGAATTAAGATCACATCTAGTTTATGATCCCTCACTAAGTTAGCAAGGAGATCCTGCTTGTGAGGGTTATTCAACCCTCGTATATTCCATGAGAGAATATTCATAGAGGATTCTGAGATGTTCCCTTAGGACACATCTCAAATAAAGTTTTATGGGAGCCATTGACAATATTAGATTTACTTTCCTTCTCCCTGCTTTGAACTAGAGTGGGTCTCCCTTTGCCCCTTGGCTCCAAGCCACAGTTAGCCTTTGCACAATTCCTAGTAGCAACCCCATGAGGGGATGGGTTCTTCTTTCTATTTCTATTCTTGACCAAAGAAAAGGGAGGTTCCTTGAGCTGTAATGAGCTCACTAGATCACAACCATTGATAGAAGAGGTGAGCAGCAAATTTGAAACAGCCCTAGGGGGGTCCTACAGGACTCCCTCCTTACCATCTGATCCCATGATAAAAGAAATGGGAGACACCACCATCGTCGATGACTCCTTTAAAACCAAAGATGTCGGGTCCTTATCCTTGCCTCTACACTTTTAGGAGCCTCCATTTTAGTAGAGGGAAGAGCTTCCTCACCAACAACCAATCCCCCTTCTTCCACCAATTGATTATCCCCTGATAGGACCCAGACTCCTTGAGGAGACCCTGCATCTGCATTCTCCCCTCTTGGAATACCCACCTCCTTACAAGAGGTATCCTTTACCAGCTCATCCAAAGTCAAACAATGCTTGGTAGCATCATCCCCTTCCACATCACGAACCTCTAATGCTTTTCTTTTTCCTTCCATTCCATAAGAGACTGATCCTAGATTGGTTTGAACTTTGAGGGGCTTTTCTTGGCCTAGTGACTGACCTTTTTGCAATGAAAATAAGAAAAAGGGATCGATTCATATTTAATTGCTTGATTCCAGACCTCAACTTTGAGTTAATCATCACCTTCTCAGGAAAGTCTATAGATTGATCCACAATCACACAAAAAATGCACATAAAATAACCTCTTCTAGGAAGCAGCGATTTGATCAATGCTTAGAAGCTTTCCAAACATATTCGCAATGCCAACAAACACTTGTTCGTCCCAAAACTCCAAAGGCAAAGCTGGGAGCCTTACCCACACTGGGGCAAAAGAAAAAGAACAAGAACTAGGATTAAAACCAGCCTCCCATTTCTTAAGGACCAATGAGGACTTACCAATCATCCATGGCCCACTAGTAAGAACACTAACCATTTCCTCATTATAGGTGAAAGAGAACGAGAAAAAACCTTTAGCCATTACTGCTACCTCCACCTAGCCTTTCATCCTCTAGCTTTTAGAAGCAAGATTGTGGACCATCTCAACATTAGGGCGAGGACCCATAAAATTTTTGACCAGAGTAAGGTCCATATATACCAAACAGTTCTCAATAATGCAATTAGGAATAGACACCAAGTATTCTCCTATGATCAGATTCACTTGAAAGCTGACCAACACCGAGGAGCTCTTCCCTTTAAGTTTATCACCCAAAAGGTTAGACCAACTTGGTCCATTTGAAAAGACCTTTGCATGCTTATGTCCTTCACCAACAACACCTTTTCTAGGAATCTTCAGATGTGGGGAAGAGGATAGGCTCACATTATGAGGAGGAATGGCTCCCAGACAATGTTTGCAAAGAGGACCATCACCCAAACCCAAAGAGTTTGGAACAAAAGACAAAAAGGAGGACCCACTGTCAATGCCAACAACACCACTACAAGATGATAGTTCCACACCATCAATGACAATAGCCTTAGACCTATCGCCATTTCCACTGGGGGAGAACCAGTATTTCCCGCCTTCACAAAATTTTGAAAAAACACCGACCCACTAGAAAAGAGCTCCATTTTTTTTCCTTTTATTTTATAGGTAAACAAATCATTTGTTTTCTTTAAATAATAAATAATTTAATAGAGAGAAAAATATCACAAGAGAAGATGAACAAAAAAAGATTTTTGAATAATTTTCTCTTCCTTTCTTCTTATAAGAGAGAAGAGGAAAACTATTTGATAAGAAAATCACACTCATTTTCTTTGTTGGACCATGCTCCTCTTTGCAAAAAATTCCAATCTTCCTCCCTTTGGCAGCACCTTCTTCTCTATCTTGAAGAAAATGAATCTTGCAATATAATAGAAAAATTTCTTCCAAAGCAAAAACTTGTCATATGCATTCTAAAACCTCTTTTTTATAAATTTAGATGGAAATCTCTTTTTCAAAAAGATATTAATTATTGAAATATTATTTCTTCAAAAGTATCCTCCACTTATATGTCATAAGTAACCTCCTTGTCATAGAATTTGATAACTCTCAACATGCAATAAATTATGTAACTTCTATTTGTAATAATAAAAAAGTTAATTTAGTTTTATTCTTTCCATTTTATCTTTTGCACCCAAAATTAATTTTATTTTGTCATTTCTTTCTCTCCCATAATATGAGTTTAAAATATAAAATAAATTTTGCATTTATTTATTTTATTTATTTATAATTTTTAATTACATATGTTTTATAGTAAAATATTTATTTGATTTTTCTAATGGAATTAATTCTAATACCTTATTCCACTAAGAAATTAATTAATTGATTTTTTTTTCTTGATAACACGCAACAGAGCTGCGAAGGGAATTATATTGCAGTAATAAAAAAAATTACATGAGATCATCAAGGGATCCAAGCTTCACTCAATGGACCACAATCAAATCAAAAACCTTCTTGATGGCTCGATCCTCCATTGCCTCAATGGCCAATTTAGCCACTCAGAATGTGTTTGAAAAGCAGATAACACTTCCATTCAATCTGGTTTTGATAGTAATATGACTGCCCATCTTGTAGGCACCTTGGTGTCCAAGCCTGCGCCAAAGTTTGTGTTTACCTAAAGCTGCTCTAAAAGAAGCATTAATAGCATATCTAGACCTTTGGGCTGAAATAGATTTCCCTCTGAATTCAAAAATAGCCTAAGACACTCCTTTATCCATAATGAGAGCCTATTCAATAGCTGTCTTGTCGATAAGAGAAGGAAAAACACATCGAACAAAATTAACAGCGATCCCCCAGATTCAAAATCAAGGGTGATAGTGCATTAGCATTGGAACCAAAGCTGAGAAAGTCCCACTCAAATCTCTTAGCTACAACTACAAGAGCACTTAGACAACTATTGTCCACTATGGGTTTAGAAAGGAGGACCATACACACCAACCATTAGGACTGTGGGGAGAACAGTAGGCAGTAGATATAGCTCCATCCACAAATAATTAGCATCCTATACCCCAACTATGTTGGGGCAACACTCCTATAACTCTAGTTGAGCTCACAATATCTCCCACTGGCAAGACCATTCAACCATATATCCAAAAATAGTGTGACTTCAACTAAGGAGTGAAGGTCACCCAAAAATCCCAAGACTCCTTTGGATGCTATCCTGATCCAATGGAACCAAAAACATTCCCATCCACAACCCAATTTTCTAGTTCATCCACTTCATTATTGGCTTCCCTGAAAATGTGGTTAATTTTAAAAGCCTCAAAGCTTTTCAGTAGTTCCAGCACCCTCTCCAGCATTTCCTTCAATTTTCCAATTAGGGATTGTTCCTGTTCTTATTGCATTAACTACTAAGGAAAAATCACCCTCGATCTCTACTTTTTCTAACTCAAGATCCCTGCATAGTAAAAGTCCATGGATTAGAGCATTGAATTCTGCAACATTGTTAGTGACTTCATCTAGAGGAATGGCCAGTCTACCAACAAGTCACAGTTCCACATCCTAATAGCACACTCGTCACTAGAGGGCCCAGGATTTCCCCTTGAGGTGCCATCAAAGTTCAACTTGAACCAGCCATTGGATGGAAGTTGCCATTTTTACTCCCTACATTCATTGAGGAAATATTTTCTCCTTTCCTGATGTGAGGAGGGATTCAGATCCCATGCCATCTAAATCTCATCTACCCATCCCATTATGTGAATTTGGCAGTCTGGGTTGAACATGTGCTAATTCTATTGTTTACCACCTCCACGATTGTTTCCTCCACCTTGATTATAAAGGAATCAATTACCATTTCCTTGTCATCAATGATCCGCCTATTCCATTCCTTCCAAATATCCCAAATAAGAAGGGAGGGACAAATAACCCAAATGCTACTTACGAGGCCAATCGAAGGTTTGATTGGCCATCCCTTGAAAAGGCTCATGGTGTCATTTGGGAGTGCCATTATCCACCCCAATTTTGCACACAGCCACCTCCAACACTGTTGAGAGAAGAGACATCCAAGCAGCAGGTGATCAACACTCTCTTCATCCTTTTTGCATAACACACACCAAGAAGGTCCCTCAAAGCCCAATTTTTAATTAATTGATTAATTAATTTACTTATTGAATTTTAATTTTTTCCCCCTTAGTTTAACTCCATGAATTAATTTTAATGATTATTTCAAACATTGCTCAAATTTAACAAATTAATTTTTTAAATGTTCTAAGGGAGAGGGTTATGATAGTTTAAATTTTGAGTTGAACTCTAGAGGCTCATAACTTGGACTCAAAAACTTATTTTTGAGGATTTTTTTTTTATTTAGGCTATTTTTTTATGTTCTATGCATTGGTGCAAATAGTTTTTGATTTTGATGTAAAATTTATTGAAAAATTACAATTTTTCATAGGTATTGAAATGGTGGAAAAGTGAAACCCTAGGATTTTAATCTAGGGTTTAGGTTCTTTTCCTTATGATTTCATTTAGAATTTGAGGTAGTGGGGTTTTTATGGATTTGGAAAAGATATAAGACTAACTTACAACTTGAAAGGTGAGTCAACTTTCCCTTGACCAAATTTGAAATGGATTTTGGAATGAAATGCAATGATTTAACTAGGCTAATGATGCAAATAACTATTCTGATGTAAAAAAATGGACATATAAAGTCACATATGGATTTAGACTTCAAAAATAGACTGAGTAGAGTTCTATAAACTTGTGATATAAATTTGGTGCTAAAAATTGAGGACTATGTTGCAAAGGGTGACAAGGTCCTTGTAAACAAATTTCAAATCTAATTTCACAATCCTTTGGAGCCAAATCAGAGCCTTCTTTCCCCAGGTGTCACATTGTTGGATCTTTTTCAAGTCCCAAGATAATTTAGTTTTTGTATATTGTCAAGTTGTAGGGTCTGAATATAACAATGAATAATTTACCTTCAAACTTCTCTCAATTTTCTTCAAACCTAAAACCTACACATTCAAAGAGAGAGGAAAGGTTGTGCCATGTAGGGGTATGCCTCAGTCAAACCCCATGTTGGTGTTTCCACCTCCACAATGACAATGTCAATGAAAGAGAGCTTATCCTTTTGAGGGATAGAGGCTAAATGATAAATGAATGACGAATCAACAATGGACTACAACTCACCACTCAAGAATGACTTCCTTGAAGGATTGAAGTCGTGCACATCTCCTCAAGGCTTGATTATTGTTGGATTGATTTGCTTAAAGACCTACAAGGGTTAGATCTCACAAAATATATGATAACATAAACATGAAAAAAATCACATACACTTTGACATGATGCCTTGATATTGAATTTTTGCAATAAATCTACTCTTGACTACTGTTGACTTGATAATAATTGCTCTTGATCACCAATAATAATAATTGCTTGTTAGTTTTCAAATGGTGAAATGACTAGGTATTTATATGTAGTTAATATAATTTCCCAAACACTAAATCTTAATAGCAAAAAATTGACATTTGAAATTTAAACAATAAAATTTCAACTTTGAGATATTAAATTTTGGAGGTAAAATAGGGGGGACCAAGTCACTTAGAGTGACTTAGTCTTGGCCCTAGATTGAAAAACATACACTGTTGAATCCAAAAGTTTGCAATACAATTTCATGGACTATGGAAAACTCATACCAACTATAGTATGTAAGGTGTTGGGGACAAAATATTAAATGTGTGCATTGGTTTTCTACATGGGTTTTATTCATAATTGTCCAAAAGGGCTACAAAATGTATAATTTAGGAAATTAGGTATACAATTAGTTCCATACACTTAAGGGGGAGAAAAAATAGTGTGAAATTGTCATGGGTGACAATTTATGATGCCACATTTAGCCCCCACTTTAGTGAGAGTATGAAATTATGCTCAGACTCACACTAAAGTAGAAAATATGTTAATAGGGGTCTTATTGTCCAAATGTTGAAGAGATAGGATGACAATGAATCTAGGGGGGGTACACAAGCCCCCAAGATTCAATATCTTGTGGAAAATCAACATAAGCACAAAGGAACACACATGTATGTAATGGAACAAGACAAAAAAAACATACATGATGAAAACACGAAGAATACACAACAAATACACATGGAATAACATAACATAAAGATGATGACAAAATGAAAACAAAAATGATGCAAACACAAAGAATACACACAAAAGACACACAAAAAAACACAAGGTTAGTACTAAATGGATTTGATTTAGTAAGGAAAAGAGACCTTAGTCTTAAATTTGTCTCAAATACCAAATGTCATCCATCGAATAAATGTTAGACCTGTTGGCAATCAGGATTGCACCCTTTAGGCAATTTGCACTTGTCTATCTTGTCGCAACATGGAAGCACTCTCTGGTTTGTGGGTAAACCAATTGGGGAGAGTGAATCTCCAAAGTGGGCTAGTTCCCTTCTAGCTAACCACCTAATCTAAACACTTTTAGGGGAAAGAGTATTGGGAAGAAAAACTAAAAATTAACACCTACAACCTAAGATGATCAGCTAAATATTGAAACTTTGATGAAACTAATCTCACGACACTTCCTTCACAACTATTCACTCTCACAATTCACCACAAGGCATTTAGTTTATTAGTGTTTTGCATAAAGACCCTTGAAAACATAACACAATATGCAACCTGAACCTATTGCAAACCTTGACAATAACCCACAACAATAAGACTAAGAAGGATTCGATAGTCTGAATCACAAAAAAATCACACTATTACTATGAGCCAATGACAAGAAAGTGAAAAGGAGAAATCTATTGATTTATTGCAACTGGAGGAATAAGACATCAAAATATGATACCAAAAGAGTTCACAAAGCTCTCGAAGTGGCTAAGAGAGCAAGAAACTAAAAAATTTTGAACCCTAAGAAAATCAAGTTTTCTCATATTTATAGCCATGATGTGAACTATAGTGCCAAAAATAGAAAAAATCAAGTTGCTTTCCCTCCAAAAGGTAACTCCTTCTGCATTTTCGAGCTCCCTCAAAAAGCCTGAAAAATAGTCTCCAAAATAGCTCCAAATGGCATCAAAAAGCTAGAAACTTTCTGTCCCTCAAAGCTTGATCCAAAAAGGCCTCAAAATCAGGCACTAACTGTTGGAAACTGAAATTAGAAACTTCAGTTTGGTACCTCCTTTTTGAATTCGCCCAAGTTTGAACTCAAGAATAGAAAGTTCTGATTTTTAACTAAAGTGCATCATTAAACTACATTTAAACCTTAACAAACACCAAGGTAATTTATAGAAACATTACCATTAGTGTTGTTTTAAAATCATATATAATATTTTGTTTTTTACAACTTACCTCCAGTTACTCTAATTTTTCTCTTTTGCTCTCCAATCATTTTCATTTTTGCATTTATTTATTGCAAAAAATCAAAAACTATATGCAATGCTCTTTTACATATTTGATTTTTATACAAAAAATCATAAAAAATATATTTTCCAATTATTCACTTAGGAAAAATATTGATGACCTAAGGTCATTACTTGATTTCTAAGGGGAACTTGGCATGAAATTTTTCTAAGGCAAAAAGGGCTACCCTAATAGGGCCATATGCATATCATGTGTTTTATTTTCTATAAAATTCAAAGAAAAAGAAATATAAGCCGTAGGCTTATATCGGCCTAGGCAATGTTGGCAAGGCATTTGAAAAATAAAATTTAATGTGATAAAAATCACATGGGCCGATTGTAGGGTGAAAACCCTAACAACAAAACTAACCCAAAGCACATTTTTTCACCATCATTTTCATCGACCCTTTTGGAAAAAAAATGGGGCTCTACCTGCGCGCCACCATGAGGAGTTAGGGTTTGGCTTTGAAGCCACCATTCAAGCTCTTCTACTTTGATTTTTCTGATGCATTTGATCCTCCATTCTGTGGTAAGTCTTTGTATAAATTTTAATGCAATTTTTGGGCTCCATTTAATGAGAACAAGGCCTTAAAGGCCGCGACTGTTATTGTATTTTGATGCATTTTTCTTTTCTTTTCTTGTGTTGTGGTTTTGCCATTCCCATGGCCGACCATTGAGACATTGCTTGGAACATCTTTTGAAGCTTTGGCTATGGGTTTTCATTGAGCTCCTCCACAGAAAAATGAGGGTAAGCTTATATTATTTCCTTTCCACTATATTTTTATATCAATATAAAGCTCTATTAAGCTTTTCCCTTGTAAAAGATATGAACTTCTGTGTGTTTCTTTGGTTTTTCCATTCACATAGGTCATGGCCACTATATATTTTTCCTCCCTCTTTGTGTAAATTTGATAGGGCTCGACCCTCTACCTGTAAACAAGAGCATTATTTTGATTGGATACACTTTTTAGATTGAGCTTCTCCATTTTGATGGTTTCAGATCCCCTCATGGATGCAGGCCTGTGGTTTTATCTCTCTATTTATCTTGAAATATGAAGGGCTCAACTGTTCTCATGCACATACACATATTCAGAAAGAAAACCCCCCTTTTCAACTGTGGGTCTTCACCTTTGAGGCTAAGGCATGTATCTTTCATTACACAATTTGAAAACACAAAACTAGGGGATTGAACCCTTGACCGCTTCCTTTGCACTTGTATTTTGACACCCCTAAATGGGTATTATGACTTCTGAAAGCAAAACCTTGGCCTCTCTAGGTCGCGGGCATGAGAACATTAACTAGGGTTTGCTCCATTACTTTCTGAGAATGAGTCATTCTTTATTCCCACATTTGGAAACTTGTAATATTACCCATGGGAATTTTATTGAAACACATGATAGAACTCTACAAAATATATTCTATTTCCTCTGTTCCACAGATGTACTTTTTGTTATGACATCATTTTTTCACTTCTTAGAAACCCTAGTTTATTTGAGCATTGCTTATCATAGCATAGTGCATTGTTTTGAAGGAACTAGATGACTCCATTCTATATTCATGTCACTGTTGTAGCTTCATTAGAAATTTTAAATTTACTTCTCATGCATTCAATGGTCATTATTTTCTTTAGCTTGCAATGTAAAATAGAAGCTTCATTCACTTATCACCCTTGAATAACTTATCAAGCAAACTTCATGCACCTTCTCATGCACTGTTTAACATGGCTTCCATGCACTTGCTTACTTTCAGATATGTTGCATATTGATATATTCATTTCATTTAATGCACTATGGAAGTCCTGTAGGTTACTTGTTACTTTTATCTTTCATTTGATGCACTTGAAAGGCTTCAAAAAATGTATTTTCATCTTCACTTTAAATGGAACAATGCATTATTATCTTCCTTCAGCTTATAGCATTGATAACTTTGAAGAAAACTCACTTCACTCTACAATATTTTCTTTCACTTATAATATTGTCCCAAGCTATACTTTAAGCAGACATTTGACATTATGAAACACTCCTTTAGCTTTATAACATGAGACAATGTGATGAAACAGATTTGATTCACTTCAATGATGTTTTTTACTGCTTCATCTGTAACCATTTGTCAAGACTTTAATGCATTTCATGTTTCAAAACATGCACATTTCACTTCTTTTCCATAGTCTTATGCTTCATTTTGTGTTTCATATAAACATTGGATCATGCAATCAGATTTTCCCCTCATAAAGGTGACATCAAAATACTGAAACAAGCTCAAAAACTTGCAAATTACCTTCATGATACATATTGCATTTGTCCCCCAATACTTGATGCCTTTCATTTTGGTTCAACATGCCATCTTCCATTCATTTTCTTCCTTCAATAGCTCACTTACAACCACTTGTCACTCTATCACTGATGGAGCCAACCTCTCTTCTATACTCTTCATGCATTTTTATCTTCTGAACAACAACATGATGATGTAAAGTTATCATTGCATAGAATATTTTGAAATAGAAGCACTTGATTATGATTTTATGGAGCTTTTCCCTTTGCTTTAGCTATAATTGATGATTTTCAAACAAGACATTATGTATGCCTGTTCACTATCACATTATGAGATCATGCACTTGAACAGTTGATCACTCATTATTTTCAATTCGTTGCACTTTGAGAGTTGACTATCTTGAATGGTCAACTATTTGAGTCCTTTTGGCACTTTATGATGCACTCATTTGATGGATGTCTTTCCTTGAGCATTTTGGATCTGTTTCTTTCTCAATCCCTCTTTGGATGCTCGAGGGATAGCATGCCAGGTCTCAACCCTTATGGGAGCTCGTTTTACACCACATGCTTTATGATATTCTAATAGGTTCAGTACCTTGACTTGTCCTATACTTGCACATGGAAACAAACAATGTTATATTAAAACAATATGTTATTATGATGTTTCATCCTTGGCTTCTATCACACTTCTTGCTCTTGAAAACTTTAGTTGTTTCAATGTATCACTAGCAACATTCTACATTAATGTTGATGATTCATGTAGGAATCTTCATAATCGGAGATCTAAAAACTTTTAACATCTCATGCAGGTCTACCAGGAGCTCGAGAACAAAGGATGGTGCACCATTCCAGAATCAATTGAAGACAACATGCAATGATGATTATGTTCCTTCTTATGTGTCTTTCTTTTCTTTAATCTTCAGTAGTGTAGAATGTTCCTTTTGATACACTATCTTAGCTACTCCCATGGCTTGTGTGGGACACTTGGTTCTTATTATTCAATGAATACAATTACATCATTTGTGAAATACTTGTTCAATTCTGTATGTTTCCTTTTGTGCAAAAACAATGTTTGGAACATTGTAAATGAATATCAGAATGAAAGCATTAATTTTTACATTCCATGCAATACTTAATGTTGCAATTGATAACAAGCCGCTAAACACATTGTGTCTTAAAATTCCACCAATGAACTCAAACATTGGAAATGGTTAAACATCTGCAGAGGTAAATTGAAATTCTTCACTTTAAAATGAATCTTGAATAAACCAGCTTTGTCAAATTGAGCTGCAATGAAAATTTGATAACAAGACCAAGGAATGCTCTCATGAGGACTAGCAAGCTGCATTATGCCAAATCACTCACAAGATACATTGATGTAGAAGCATTTAGGTCCACAGGAAATCTTGTGTTGACCAAAAAAATAATTGCTTTGAGTGATCGGTGAGGTTTCATGGAAATCCTTCTTGTGAGTAGATTGAGGCTATATTGGATTTAATACTAAAAATTTCACCATCATACGCTATCTAGTTTTGAATCCGAGTTACTAGTAAGTAGCTATCAAAATTTGGTTTTGTTCTATGTGTTCATGTCTTTGGAAATGAGACAATGAGATATTTGATGAGATCCTCGCATATGACTTCCTCCAAATTGAAGTCGTTATCCTGATTACATCATCAATAAAAGGTAATGACAATTTTATGGAAAACAAGAGAAAAGAACAAAAGAAATTAAAATGTTGTGGTTTAAAAATAACGTGAAAGAAGAATGGACAACATGGGAAGATTAAGGGACATGGGAATATGAAACAAAATGGAGCAAATAAAAATACCAAAGAATGGCAACATGGAAGGGGGCAATTTAAGTAGGCAAGGGTATAGCTAATGGAGATAGGGGGCTATGAAAAAAAGTGGAATATACAAGAAACCCCAAGAATCTTCACTTTCAGGCACCTATAGCTGCTAAACCATGAGGAATTTGAAGATGATGCAAACTAGTGTTTTGTGACATTTTTTTGTAGATTCTAAATATATATATTTTTTTAAAAATTAAAATCAAATTGCATTTTTTTTTCCATATCCTTTTAAAAGTAGTTTTTAACAATAAACAACACTTTTAAAGAGTGATGTGTACTTGCTAACACAACTTCTTTTTATGAAGGATAATATTATATTTTTTTCTAATTTAGATTTGTAACTATGATATCTAGGGCATGCATTTGGTTTCATAGTGTTTTATTGAATATTTTTTTCTTAATTAAGTTTTGAATTCAAACCAATTACAATTTAGACATAGGTTTACTTGCTAACACATAACATTTTTTTGTATGTATCAAAATCCTTTTTTTTGTTGGATAAAGGACATCAATATCAAGGGCATAGATATTTTTCAGATTTTTTTTTGATGATATACTATTTTCCACATGTGCAGAACAAAGAGCTTGATTTTTGGTGAAAAACCTACATTCACAAGAAATAAAAAATAAATATAATAATTAAATTAAATATATTTAAGGTTATACTATTTTGGAAGCTTATAATAAAGAATACATACATACAAAATATAAATTTTAAATGAATTCATTTGATCCCCTAAAAGGTAAATGAAAAGTGGTTTTTTATCAACATTTTGGTAGGTGTAGAGGAGACTCCATTATAGGTATGGTTTAAAATTAATAGGGTTCTATCCAAGGGAGTTTGATCAAACCCTCTTCAATTAGAATCCTTTAAACGGAACCTTTCAATGCTTAAATCATTATATTTTCTAAAAATATGCGATTTCAGCAAAAATCAGGATGTCCTAGAAAGTGTAACCCATTATTGTGGCAACACCCACAAATCAAATGTACAAAAGTGAGAGAGACACTTGTGAGTAGGATTTTTTTTTCCAATCAAAAGGAGAGAGTTCATGCTGCTTGAATACAACAATTGTGGTTTGTGAATCAACTAGAAGGGACAAGAAACAATGTAGTACCAGGAATAAAACAAGTCACACTAGGGAACTAAAGAGTCAAAAGAGATGACAAATTTTGGTTGCTACATATAATCTAAACATTGGAAATACTTAAAATTTGTGTAGATAGAAGGAATGGGAGATATTGATAGAAGATGAGGAGTATTGATGGAAGGAATGAATAAGCCAAGTCGAGGGCTAGCATTAAAGCAAGAGAAAATTGAATAGAACACAACCATTGTAGACTTAGAACTTGATGTATGAGGTAGTTTAAGGCAAAGGAATTCAAAGTAAAAGTTTCGATGGGTGAAGGTTGAATTCCTTGAATAGATTTGGATAGAGGAAAAAGAATGAAGGAGTAGCGATAGATTTGGTAAGTGCTCCAAGATTCTAATTTGTAATTTATAAAACCAAGAGACTGGGTAGGCCATACCAAATATTTAAATAAAATTATAAGAATATTTGATGGGTCAATGAGAAGTTTGAAAGTGAATAGAGGTAGGCATGATGTGAACAGAATAAAATTCTACGCAACAACATAAGTAGTAAATGGATCCCACTAAAGGAAGGAAGCTATGTAGAGATCAATGATTCGAGTCATGTTGGAAGAAGGTTATAAGATTTGGAACTATTTTGAAGGTGTTTTCTGAAGACAGGAATTAGACCAGAACAATGTGAGTCAAAGTTGAAGAGTCAGAAGGAAGTGGAGTTGCTAGAATTTGTAATGTATTTCATGAAATCTAAGAAATAAAGATAGTTGATTTATTTTCCAATTTTAATGTGATGTTTGCAATTATAAATTGGTTTAAAATTGACGCAAGTTATTGTCAATTTTAGAGTTTATCAGTCATGGAGTCTTTGTAATTTAAGATTTTGTGGATTTGAGTTGACATGGGTGTTTACATCTCCATCAATTGGTATTAGAGTGGGTAATCTTGAGCATGGAGAGGATCCACCAAGACATGCAGGTGGAGAAGGAAGCAAGAAGAGGTTTTGGGGGCACAAGAAAATCACCGAATGTGAGGCAGCTGGTGACGAAACCTATGAATTGAGAAAGTGCAAGTGAGAAGCTCAAAAGTATCGTTGTAGCTGTATAGAGTCTTGAATGGTTAAGATCAAAAAGTGCAAAGGAAAGTGTTATAAAAAATTACAATAGATGAAGTGGAATATTCATGAGATCGAGGTATGATTGCAGCATGGAGGTTACAAGGGTTGGGTGCAGTGGAGACATGCCAGAGGAGGGCATGGAGAGAACAAGAGGAAGAGTATTTGGTGAAGCAAGTTAGGCTATTTGATGGAGGAGGTTGAACTTTCAGCGATGGAGTTCGTTGGAGATTGTTCACAGTCTCGAAGGGTGATTTTATCACCTAACTCCACCTTTGTGAGCCCATGCTCACAAATTTCTTACCTAGTGTGTCTGATGTAGGAGCATCTGAGTCTATAGGAAATATTGTATCAACCAAAAAAATAATTGCTTCAAGTGATCGGTGAGGTTTCATGGAAAGAATTCTTGTGAGAAAATTGACTCTATTTTGGATTTAATGCCAAAAATTTCACCACCATATGCTGTCTAGTTTTGAATCCAAGTTACTAGTAAGTAGCTACATCAAAATTTGGTTTTGTTCTATGTGTTCATTTCTTTGGAAATGAGACGATGATATGTTTGATGAGCTCCTTGCTTATGACTTCCTCCAAATTGAAGTCATTATCCTACTTACGTCATCAATAAAAGGTAATGACAATTTTATGGAAAATAAGAGAAAAAGAAAAAAAGAAATTAAAATGTTGTGATTTAAAAATAATGTGAAAGAAGAATGGATAGTGTGGGATGATTAAGGGACATGGGAATATGAAACTAAATGGATTAGTTAAAAATACCAAAGAATGGAAACATGGAAAGGGGTGGTTTAAGCAGGCAAGGGGGCGACTAATGGAGACAGGGGGCTATGAAGAAAAGTGAAATATAAAAGAAACCCTAAGAATTAACCACCCATGAGATGTATTTCAGAGAGGAGAGGGATGCAAGCTAAAGAATACATAGGAAATTCATTATTTTTTCCAAGATACTAATGCTTGTATGTAGGTTGCAACATAGTGAGAAGTTGTGTTGGATTGAGAAAACACAAAGAAAATGTATGGAAGTGAGAGAGACTCTTGTGAGCAAGATTTGTGTTTCCAATCAGAAAGAGAGAGTTCGTGATACTTGAATACAAAAATTGTGGTTTGTGAATTGACTAGAAGAGATGGGGAACAGTGTAGTGCCAAGTGTAGAACAAGTCGCGCTAGGTAACTAAAGAGTCAGAAGAGATGAAATTTTTTGGTTGCTACGTATAATCTAAACATTGGAAATAGTTAAAATTTGCACAAATAGAAGGAATGAGAGATATTGATAGATGATTAAGAGTATCGATGGAAGGAATGAATAAGTCAATTCAAGGACCGACATTAAAGCAAGAGAAATTTGAATAAAACACAACCATTGTAGACATAGAACCTAATGTATGAGGCAGTTTGTGGTAGATGAAATTTAAAGCAAGAGATTCGATGGGTGAAGGTCAAACTCCTTGAATAGATTTAGAAAAAGGAAAAAAATGGAGTAGCAATAGATTTGGTAACTGCTCCAAGATTCCAATTTGTAATTTATAAAACCAAGATACTGGGAAGGTTGCACTAGATATTTAAATGCAACTATAAGGATATTTGATCGGTCAATGAGAAGTTTGAAAGTGAATAAAGGTAGGTGTGATGTGAAGAGAATAAGGAAGTTGTGTGAGTGAGAATAAAATTTTGCACAACAACATAAGTAGTAAATGGAGCCTGCAAAAGGAAGGAAGTTGTGTAGAGACCATTGAGTCGAGCCATGTTGGAAGAAGATTATAAGATTTGAAACTATTTTGAAGGCATTTTCTGAAGATGAGAATCAAACCAGAACAACATGAGTTGAAGTTGAAGAGTCGAAAGGCAATGGAGTTGCCAAACTTTGTAATGTATTTTATGAAATCTGAGAAAAAAAGATATTTGATTTATTTTTCAATTTTAATGCAATGCTTGCAATTATAAATTGATTTAAAATTGACACAAGTTATTGTCAATTTTGGAGTTTATCAGTCATGGAGTCTTTGTAATCTAAGTTTTTTTTACTAATAGAATTTGGAAAATAAATGACTACATGACTAAAATTTTTAGTCATGACAACTAAAAATGACTAAATTCTAGTAATTTTTTGCAACATAGCTATAAATGACTAAATTAATGACTAATTTGATCATCGGGTAAAATCAAAGCTATAAATGACTAAATAAATGACTAATTTGATCATCGGGTAAAATCAAAGCTATAAATGACTAAATAATTAGTCACACAAATAAAAATTAGACAATATGATATTAAAGTGGGTAATTAAAAAAAATGTGAACTTTTGGGAAATTATTGGCGGGAATGGGTTATATTCCATGCAGGGTTAGTAGTGAATTAAAAAATTATTGGTGGGAGTGGGAAGCAGAGTAGAGTGTAGAATTTGGCAGAGTTCAGCTACTCACATGGGTGATAAAGCTAGTTTGGAGAGGACTTGGAGACTTCTAAAAAGGAAAGCAAGGAATTTAGAGTTTGTTGTAATGAATTTGAAGTTAGCAAGGCCCTCTACAACGAAGTCAAATTTGGGGATGCCCTTTGTAGTGAATTTAGAGGTAATTCAAAACCCTCATTACATTAAATAGTTATTGTATGGCTCCTTGTGAAGTTCATGAACGGCTGTAAATTTGAATGTGCCAAGTATGAGTGTTTCTAGGTCCTGCTTGAGCATCAATGCATCCATTATTTATATAAATCATGTTTATTTAGTTAGTTATTATTTTGTGTCTCATGTTGAATCTTACATCCATAAAAAAAGGTAATCTCTGTGTGATGTGATGAAACTAGTGTAAAGCTTTGTGTGTATAAAATGTAGTAATTAGGGTCCTCATTGTGTATACCCTAAGTTTTTGAGGATTTGAAATATTTCTACAAAAGGGTGAAAAGTAGCTATCTGCTTCAAATGGAAATTATAAAATCATATGTATGAATGAATGTCATATCAAATTCTTTCTATGTTGGGTTTGAACTTTTTTATTTGGGTCAAGTTCCTCTTTATGCTATTTTATTTTTGGGTTATTCCAATTGAAATGTTGAAAGAGTTCTTGTAAAATTATTCATGGGGCTTGCAACTATAAATTAAAGCCATAGATAGCTAGAGAGAAATAAATCCTATTGTATTGCATTGGGATGAAAAGAAATATACTTCCTTGTGTACTATAAAATATGAGTTACATAAATAGAAGAGTATCTTGTCATAAGACATTGACTACCATGTAACAATTTGGAGTTCTTGAGATTGTGAAAGAATTGGATGCTTTTATTCATTGTATAATCAATACAATGTAGTGATCATATCTTGAAGTTGGCTATTTGTGTTCCATGTTATCATGCATGGGTATGGTATTAATTTCTAATTTTGTAACCAATTCACCAACCTAATCCCTAAGGCTCCTTTTCACTAAGTATTCATGGCATGGGTAATGCATGTACATCATAATTAGTTTGTTATTGGTTGGTGTAACTTACAATAGTTACATAGGAAATTGAGTACCAGAACCATACAAGCAATTCTAATTTTAGTAGACTATTTTTGTGATTAGTTTCCTCTACGCATTTTGGAGCATATAGGAATTGAACTTCTAACATGCATCCAAATTTCAATTCCTTTGATCACTTTTCCATTAAACCATAGGCTCATGTCCCTAGACTAGACCTCAATTATTAGGTAACATTGTGTGCAAGCCTAATTTATTAATTGCAAGGAATCCTAGAAGATGATATCACATGGCTGATAATGCAGATGATCTTGCTGACAATGCAGATGATTATGTTGATGTTTTTTTACCTTAACTAGCCTGTCACCTTAACTTGTAAGCTTGTCACCTAAACTTTGGTTATATGTATGGTGTAATTTATTATTGAATGTAATAAAGATCTAAGTATAGGTGTGTTTATTCACTATTGTATTACTAATATATTTCTGAATGTAATCATCATTATACTACTGGTACATTGTATACAAAACCTGAGATGTTCATAGCTGACTTGAAGTGCATTTAAAGTTAGGTTCAACCATTCTTCTTAGTTTTCTTACTTTGGTTGAAATCACCTTAACTTGTAATCTTGTCACCTAAACTTTGGTTATATGTATGGTGCAATTTATTATTGAATGTAATAAAGATTTGAGTATAGGTGTTCTTATTCACTATTGTTTTACTGATACATTTTTGAATGTAATCATCATTATTGTGTCGGTACATTGTATACAAAACCTGAGATGTTCACTGCTGATTTGAAGTGCATTTAAATTTAGGTTCAATCATTCTTCTTAGTTTTCTTACTTTGTTTGAAATTAATTTTGTTTAGTTAGAATATAATTTCTTGTATGTCCTATATGTTTTCTAGTATCAAATAATGCAAGAAGATATGAAAAGAATCAAGCAAGGTCTAAAGGTATCAAATAATGCAACAAGATTCCTATGAAAGTAAACAAATCTTTAAAATCTTGGCAATAAATTATAGTCATTTCTATGATATTTGGATAGCTTTAGTTTATGATAAAACTTCTAGCCTCCACATGCATTGAATATGCTTGTGTGAAGGAAACAATAATGAACATATGTGATTTAATAATACATATAGATATCTTAACATTAGGTATGACTAACATTGAAAAGCCCCATACAATTCCAAATATTTAAGAGATCATCATATATGCTTAAATAAGATGTTTCTAGCACCTTTAATTTCATAAATATCCATTACCGCACCCCCATGGGAGTAGTTGTTCAGTTATAAGGGCCCTCAGTAGTATTGGGGGGTAGAAAATAAGATGTAATCATATACCACTATACCGCGATAGTCATAAAAGATGAATGCGGGATGGAGATGATAGGTCTCTTGAGTATAGAAGTATACCGCTACCCCATGACAAGTAGTGACTATATAAAATAAAAACTATGGTATGGCAGTATGATCTCAACTTAACTGTCAAAGGTTAACCTATTGTCCCACAGTAAAAAAAAAATGACATTAAAATAACATGCGGTATGGTGGTGTTAAGTTATGTAACCCACTATCCTGCAATAAAAAATCTATAAAGAAAAAAGTAGGTGCACAATATGGCGGTATGAAGCTATATAACCCGCCACCCCATGATAAACATATTTTAAAATTAAAAGGGACTTACGGTATGGTGGTATAAGGATGCATAACCCATTGTCCTAAAGTGAAAAAAATACAACATAAAAGAAGTGTGTGGTATGATGGTATGAGAACAACAGTCTCGTAGTAGAAAAGTGTTAACATAAATAAAGCATGTGGTATAGCAGGATAGCCAAAATGGGTATATTATGTGACACCGTCATCTCGTAATGGTTAAGAGAAGTGACGACAATAATATGGTACAATTTGGAAAAAGAATTTATGTCAACTATGATAGTAATTATTTGATTATCATGAACCATTTGATCTTCTAAGATCAATGACATATATTCAAAATTGAAAAAGGTGCAGATAATGAAATATTTTGAATGAAGTAGACATTAATGTCAAAATGACTAAGTTCAGAAGCAATTACATCTAGAATTCAACACTATTTTTTGTAATCATTTGCAAAAGGATTTCCATGAAAAGATCTAAGGAGTTCGAGGAAGAAAATCTCTACAACTACTATATCACCGGGTAAGTGCACGAACACTCTTCATAAGCAATTCTAAAGCATTTGGTCAACTAGGAATTAAGGGCTTAGAAAATTCAAAAGGAAGTGAAAATTTTACACCATGCCACCTAAGAAGAGTGAACTTGTGAGTAAGAAGGAAGAACCAAAGGTGAAGAAAAGGCCTTTGCAACAATCCATACTAGACATTTTACCTAATTCAATAGATACAGGATTTAATAAAGTGTTTGGAAACATAGCTC
The DNA here is from genome assembly GCA_007258455.2 of Sequoia sempervirens. Classification (NCBI taxonomy): domain Eukaryota; kingdom Viridiplantae; phylum Streptophyta; class Pinopsida; order Cupressales; family Cupressaceae; genus Sequoia; species Sequoia sempervirens. The sequence continues at coordinate 44,518,976 of VDFB02000009.1, forward strand.
ACAGGTGTCGGGATGCAATCATTCCCATCTTTGGGTGGGATTTTTTAAAGTATTTTTATGATAAAAGAGATGCCAAAATCCCAGTGTCAATCCCTTGGACTCTAGACCTAGCCAAGCTGGTAGTACCAAATGTCTTTATAGATGTTGAATTCATTAGAGTATTGGCACAAAACTATCATCCAACCACTAGAACCATAAGGCTAACAAATGGTTCACCACTAGTGGTATTAACCAAGTCTTCCATTGTAGAGTGTTTCAACTTGAATAAACAATCCCTTGCTAAAATCAACTTGCAGAAAAGTGAGGAGGAGTACAATAGGTTGAGGAAAACTTATAGGACTTATGAACTCCCTATGCACATGAGGAAGGGTGAAAATAACATAAGAATAACTATCTCCTCTTCCCGCATTGAGCCATTTCTTGTAGAATATTTATATATATATATTAAGAGAACCTATTTTTCCTTGTTTCAAATTCTTGGAATGGATTCTCAAGAGAATATTCCAATTGGCCTAATGGTGATGGCCATGAGAACCCAAAACCCTGAGACAAATATTGAGTATGATTTTGCTTCATTCATTGAGAGAGCATTGCATGAAGGATTTTTGCAAGTAAGCGAAGATAAAGCCCCCATCACATTTAGATGGTACTCTTTGTTGTGTCATCTAATTCTATATCAGAACAATGATAAATGGAATAGGAGAATATGTTTGGGAATGTTTGATAAATAAGGTGGTCAAATGCCTATTCAAAATTGTTGTTATATATGGGACAATAGATGTAAGAAGAGCAACTATATTATTTTTATGATGAATTTGTAGTAAGAATTATGACCATGCTTAGTCATAAATAACCAAGGTTACATACACCAATACTACAAGTGTTAAGACCCCTGGAATTGAGGTCAAAGTAAGGGAATACCCGCAACATTGGTGATTGGTTCTTTTTGCTAGATGTTACAGTAATAAGAGTATATGGATGTCCCCAATCCCCACATGTTTTTCCCAAGTTTGTTCCTCTCTGGTTGGCTTTCTTAGAGTTTATGTGGAAAATTTTATGGATGGAGAAGGAGGTCATGCATAAATAGAATAAAGGCACATTCTTGCCTAACTTGACCATATGTGAAGAATTGTTCATTGGATCTAATACTCTTGAGGAGTTGCAACATTATTTGAAAACAAGATATTCTTTGGAGTCTAGGGCAGAAAGGGTCTTTGACCCCAAAGGAAACATGCATATTGTGAGGAAAAAAATCCTCACTAAGTCTAGGATCACCCATGATGTTGATAATGAGGAGGATTTAATAAGAAATTTCTTGACTCTCCAAGAAGTATTTCAAAGGAGAAGAAAATGGGCGATATTAACAAAATTACAGGAAGAAAATAGGAAGACAAACATCGATTTATTGGGACTTTATATAGATGAAACACTAGATCCCATCAATAGGATCAACCTAATGATTGAGAATTTTGAGAAATTATATGGCAAATCAACAATAGTGTTGGAGAATCCCACCAAATTTCCTACCGAAAGACCAAGTGGAGTTGTAATCTTTGAGCCGCCTCCAGACACTACTTCAATGCACTATGCTTCTCTAGAATTACCTCTAGAGAAATTAGGGACCAAGAGACAAAGGGTATAGGAGCTAGATCCCCTTGTATCATATGAGATAAGAAAAGAGGTTGGAGATACAAAGGAGGTGGCTAGTGTGCTAGGGCACTTAAAAGATGATGTTGAAGTCGATCAACCACTACAAAAGCATGAAACTGAAGCACACAAGCCAAAGGCAAGGGTGGATATGTATGAATAGGGTGAGAAGGAGATGAATGATGATGAAGAATGATTACAACCCTCAGATTCATGGAGGATGATGAATTTATCAACACCCTAGAATTCAAAGACTTCTAGATTAAAATGAAAATGTAAGAGTTTGAGGACAAATTTGAGATAAAAAAGATGGGTGTTGATGAATCTCATCATGATAAAATTATGGCCCAAAATTTTAATGAATTGAGGATAAATGATGTTGACATTAGTCCACAAGAAGCTAGGAAAATGGTGCTGAAAAATAATATCTTTCTTATACCTGGGATGGATTTGAAAACGATGTTCCTGCTTGATTAGGTAAGAAATCAAGAAGATCCCATGTTAATGGTTGAGTTTGATTCAGAGGAAGGCATGATTGGGACATGATATAATCCAAGAATTGAGACCTTAGCCTTTTGGGCTAAGCAGAAAAATATAGAGAAGCCAAAATTGTTGGACATTGTGCAAGAAATGAGAGGGGGTGAAATGGTCAAGACCTTCAAAGATACCTTGGCACTAGAAGTAGCTACCATGACTATGCATTCTACTATTTTCACCTGAGCATATTTCAAGAGTTTGGGGAATAAACTTGTAGAATATAAAAAAGCACAAATAGATATGAATGATGAAGCAAACATGTTTATAGAGAATGTGAAACTAAAGTAGCAATTGAAAGGGGTAGGCCCTTCTCAAAGTACTGAAATGGTAATTTACTAGCCCTCAACCCAAAAGACTGATGCTATTTCCACTGATCAAATAGATGCCTTGAAGCAAGAAATAAAAAGATTAAAGAAGTGCAATGACGAGACCAAAGTAAGGAAAAAAATCTATGGTGCATTAGAAAAAGGCTTGGAGGAAAAAATCAAGATGGTGATAGACAAGGAAGAAAATGTGCACGAATGTTGTACTTCCCTATCCCAAGCAATAGAATAGATGAAATACCATGCTCTCATTTTGGATCCTTTGTTTAATAAATGGAAACCCATTCATCATACACTGAGCACATTGTGCAAGGTCTTACAGAGAAGTGTGGACACACCTGTAGCTTTAAAGCCCATACAGAGGATGGTGAAACTGGTGATTGATGAGTCCTAGTATGTGTCAGGGGAGAGCTAGAAGATAACTCCAAGAATAGAAACTTTCCATAAAATAAAATAGTGTTTGTGCCTAGGATGCTTGGAGAAGATGATCAGTTAAAATATTTCACCAGTTGGAAAAGTGAGTTCAAACAAGTAGTTCCAAATTGCATTGCTCATTTACAACAAGCCTTCATGATTAAATGTCCATATTTTTAATTTGATGATGGACGAGATGATTGCACTATATTCTGGATACTCAAAGTTAATTGAAGAGACTATAGGATTGTTAGAAAGCAGATGGAGAAGTCACCTTGCTAGAATATTAGAGATCCATTAATATAAATGGCCTGATGACTATACGGTGTTCAAATGGGAGCATACATATCTAGCTCCCCCAAAAGAATAGGCCTAGTGTTAGAAATTGTGAAGCACCGAGCATTGAAGATGCTATCATGGAGAGAGGACCTTGCCAAATCAGAATGATCACAGATACCTTACGATGACTAACAAACTTTGGTGTCTTGCGAGTGCTCCGAACTTAGACATTTGATGAGTTCTCTTCATTTCTTGTCTTTCCTTACTTTTATGTAACCACATGTAAATAACGATAATTAAGACCTTTTGATTTAAGTAAATAAAAATACATTTTTTGAAATGAAACAGTTTGAAGCTTGTCGCTCTCCTTATCTATTTATAAAAGGGAATCCAAGACCGAATCAAAAAATCATTAGTACTAGGATAATTTTTTGAAGAGAAAAGACTTTTGATACGTATTGTAAAATCATTTTGAAGCAGATCAATGGAGAAGTTATAATTTGGTGGCTAAGCTTTTGGTTTCAGTTGTTTGTTGATATTATTTAAATATGATTGTGTGGTTGCCTCTAGTTTTATTTTTCTTTGTTATTCAGATCAAGTGTATCAAGTATATGTTTGGTTTGTCAGGGAACATTTATTGTTCAAATGGGAGCAAACATATTTGGCTCCCCCAAAAGAATAGGCCTAGTGTTATAAATTGTGAAGTACCAAGCATTGAAGATGCTATTATGGAGAGAGGACCTTTCCAGATTGGAATGATCATGGGTATCTTATGATGACTAACGGACTTTGGTGTCTTGTGAGTGCTCTGGACTTCAACATCTAATGACTTCTCTTCATTTCTTATCTTTCATTACTTTTATGTAACCACATGTAAATAATGATAATTAAGACCTTTTGATTTAAGTAATTGAATATACATTTTTTGAAATGAAACAATTTGAAGCTTGTTGCTCTCCTTATCTATCTATAAAAGGGAAACCAAGATTGAATCAAAAAATCATTAGTACTAGGATAATTTTTTGAAAAGAAAATACCTCTGATACGTATTGTAAAATCATTTTGAAGCAGATCAATGGAGAAGAAGCTATAATTTGGTGGATAAACTTTTGGTTTCAGTTGTTTGTTGATATTATTGAATACGATTGTGTGGCTATCCCTAGTTTGATTTTTCTTTGTTATTCAGATCAAGTGTCTCAAGTATATGTTTGGTTTTTCAAGGAACATTTATTGTTTCTATGTGATTAATTTGGCTTGTTTCTAAAAGAGAAAGCCCATTCTATGTCCAAAATATGAGATTCAAACTCATATTCTACTGCTGTTCTACTGATTCATGTTGTTGATTTATACATTATTGTTTATTTGGACTTCATGAAATGAAGAAAAATAATTTAAGGCACAAATTAGATGATAGTGATCATAAGGCTGAAATTTCAGTGACAGATTATGAGCACTTTTGTAGAGAAAAAGTGGCCAAGAATAATGAATATTTATTGTGTCTTGGTTTGATAAACAGGCAAGTTGTAAATCCACTAAGTAGTATATTATTTGTTTAATAGTATTTAATTAAATTTTATAGGCAAGAGCTTTATGTATATAAGACATAATATGATATTTTTTTTTTGTTTTATAGGCAAGAAAATGTGAAGAAAAAACAAAAGGAAACAAAAGATATAGTGCTTCAAACTCATAGAAGCCAATGCATTTGTGATTCAACAAATGCAGTTGGTGAAAAGAATAGTTGTGATTATGTGCAACTTGATATAGCACATGGTGATGTGTAGCTTGATATAACACATGGTGATATGTAGCTTGATATAACACATGGTGATGTGTAGCCTGATATAGCACATGGTGATGTGCAACATAGTGATGATCTATTAACATAAATTCTAAGAGATATTATTGAAAAACATGAGAGCAATGGAATAGTAAATATCTAGATGATTTATTCAAGATTAAAGGACATGTTTGAAGTGAAATATTTGGAGACTGGTACTGATCTACCTACTTATGCCACACTTGATGTGGACAAGGAGCATGAAGTTCCGGTTAATAAAAGTCATGAAGAGAGACTGCTTGCATTTGCTTTTCCTTAGAGTGCACCTATTGCATCTACAAATTTTGATGGAACTAGTGGATCAACCAGAAATATTGGTAGCGACTTAATAGAAGATGTGTCTCCTTTTGTCAAAAGACAAAGATTGATTCAATATTTGTACAGATCTATAGAGACAAATGTAAAAGAAATAAATTAGAAGGCAAGAAGCCATTCTTGGTTGAGGTATCGAGAGATGGTGAGCCTATTGGGCCAAATACTGCAAGGTGGGCCTCCGAGTTGGATGTAAGATGTAGGTCCCATTTGGATATTTGAAAATCAAATTTTGTAGAGCAAGATCCAAAAAGTGTGGAAAATCTTATACCAAAAATGGAAAATGCTTTTGAGAATTCTATTGGAAAAATATCTAGAAAATATTACAAGCAAAAGATGAGACTTTTGATGAACATTTTTAGATACAAGTGCAGAAAAAATCATGGAGGGAAAAGAGAGGTTAGACTCCACTCAATCTCTAAATAGTGGGAGGAATTGAAAGAAAGTATGTGTTCCAAAGAATATTTGAAAAAGAGTAAAAAAGGAAAGAGAGCAAGAGATAATGTGATGGCTGGATATACATTTGGTCGAGGCGGGTTGTAGGACAAAATGGACAAATTTGGAGTAAGTGTATGGATTTTTGGTTCAATTTATGATGTGTTATTTATTTCAATTTTTTATTGAACTGAGTATATGTTGAAATTGACATTGTATTTAAGGTGGGAAAGAGTAATAGAGAAGCAGGTATAGAAGATATTGTCAATTATATGGCATCACTAGATCGTAGTAGATCTAAGAGTAGTACGAAGTGGAAATCTAGTTTGTCAACAGAGATTTCACAACCATCTGTAGACACACAGTAAGAGTCTCTCTAAATGAAGTCAACTGAAATGAAGGGTACCAACATGTAATAAATTGCATATATAGTCTCACTGAGAAAGTTCCGTAGTTGGTTGCCTCCATTAAGATTATAGTTTCTGCATAGAATGAACATAATCCCACATATTTAGATGAGGTAAGAGGCTCTATTGATCTCATTTCTTCTGGTTTGGAAATTATGTATACAAATTCCTCTTAATTTGTAGATTGAAATCTAAGCGTAGGAGAATCCAACCCAGTTTCTTTATTGTTGGAGTGATCCAAAAAATGTTCTTTTGGATAAATTTATAGCTTGCATTCTTTACTTGACTATTGAATTCTTAGTATATTTTTTTGCATGATGGTTAAACCACATGTAGAGAAATTTTATCAAAGCAACACAAAAATGAAAATTCCTTGATGTCAACAGAGCTGTCAATATTGATAGTGATCATGATGAACTGGACAAGAATGTGCAGCACAATCATAGTTTTTCTAAAGTTGAGGTAATATAATAGTTGTTGTCAGTTATTTGTCCCAATTTTTTTGTCATTCTTCATGCTTAAAATTTTCTTTTGGAGAAAAATTTATAGCTTTTGCATTCTTTAAGTTGTAAGTTAATTTGTCCCAATGTTTTGTCATTCTTCATACTTAAAATGTTCTTTTGGAGAAAAATTTATAGCTTTTGCATTCTCTACTTGACTTATATTAATTTTTACATGATGATTAAACCAAATGCAGAGTAATTATATGAAAGCAAAATGAAAAGAAAAAGGCCATGTCGATAGAGCACTGTGCAAAGTTGCACAACTTCATGTCAATGTTGATAGTGATTATGCTAAACTCGACAAGAATTTGCATGATATTCATAGTAGTAGTGGTGCTGAACTCGAGGTGAGTGTTATAAAACCACATGCAAGTAAGTACTATTCAAGTAAGTAATGGTTGTTTTATTATGTAAATAAGGGTAATCATTACCTATGTGATAGAAGCTGGTTAGAATAGTAGTGAGGTGTAATTAGCTAGTATACATAGATTATGGAAATAAGGGAGAACATATAACTTACGTATGAACACCTTCTGTATCTAACATCCATTTTGTATCAAATAGCATGAAGTTATTTTTTGTTTAATATGTCAGGTGCATGGTTTCAGGTTTCTTATTGTCATTTTCTAGTTTCTTATAAATATTTATCAAATATTTATCTGTGTGTTATTGAATGTTTTATATCTCAATATAATGTGTATTTTTTGTTTTTGCAGAAATGTAATTATAAAATCAAATGGGATAAATTTGTGGTGTTGGATCCATTTGATGGTGCTTTTGTGGTCATTGGGTGGATTCATTCACTATCTATTGTACATGGAGTCGAATTGAAAGGAAAAAAAGATGCAAATGTAAATATTTTAAAGGTAACATTGGTTTTTTTTCAAGAACCAAGTTGATCTTCAAGGAAGCCTATGGAATTTTCCATTTCCAATTGTCAACAACCTAAAGGTATTAGCCAATGAACAAGTGAAAGTACATTGCTTTCCTCCTGCACTTTGTGCTTTACAAGACCTGGGATGGTAATCCAACAATGTATTTAAAGACCTATGCACCTAATGACTGAATACATTGCAAATAACAGATAAACTCTCATATGATAGCTCAACAAATGAAATGTATTTGTAGCAAATATTTTTGCATCCTAATCCTTTCTAGCGCTTCTAGGGTTTTTCACCTAAAAAGAGAAAGAAGGGCCAAAATGGGCAATGTTACACTCAAATTCAATGCAATATGGATGTAAAATGCCTAGATGCAATGTTTGAATGCAATAAACTGATAAAATGGATTGATTATTAATGCAAAACCAATGAAATGTAGATTGTTTGAAAACACATTCTATAATACAAAAACATCTAGAAATGAAGGTAAACTACAATAGAATTAGATGAAATTGAAGAGGTGCACCTATAAACTTGATGAAGACTGGAAAATTTGACATCTGGAATGTTGCTGATCCTAATTTTTAGGCCTGGTGGGACTCATTCGCCTTTCTAGGTGAATCAGTCCCAGTTTTGAGAAACTATTCCAGAGCCCGTTTTAGACAAATGGGTATCCAAAAATGCAGAAAACCAAAATCAGGCCTCAAAGTGGGACTCATTCGCCACCCATAGTGAATGAGTCCACTTTTTAATTTTTGAATATTCAAAGGTGGAAACATGAGCCTTTAGTTTGCACTTTATGCTTCTCTAGGTGTCTAGTTCTGAAACTATCAAATTCGGGCCTGAAGGTGACTTTTTGTTGATGTTTTTCCTTATCCAATGAAGATATGACTTGAACAACTTTGAAATGAAATCTTCAATGATTTCTAAGCCTCCAAGATGTCTAAATATGCAAACACACAAGACAAGAGAGAGAAATGTTGAATGTTAGAGCATGGGGGTTTGCCTTGGTCAAACCCCTTTTAGGCAATTAAACCAAAATAGAGAAAGAATGTAGTGAATCATGCAATAATGGAGTTATTACCTTTCCATAAATATTGATCTTGAATGTTTATAGCAAAACATGAAGAATCTTCCCTTGATTGTCTTAGGAGGCTATCTTGATGACTTGCAATGATGAAATCCTAACTTGCTTGGCTTGATAGAGAAGATAGACGATGAATGAATGATAAGAGATGTGTGAATGAGTTATGAGATGTAAATTAGGGTTTAGAGACTTTATTTTATAGGAAATTCACCTTATTTTCCCATAAATTGGATCCCCAAGGCTGACATGAAGAAAAGTTAAACTTAAAACCTAATTTTTCCCACTCAAAAGTAAAAAATGACCCAAATGGGACTCATTGACCACCTTGGGAAAATTAGTCCCACTTGGTAGGGATTCATTTGCCACAGATGGTGAATTAGTCCCAAAGGGGTCCATTTGACAGCTAGGTTGTTGGGGAATGCATAAATTAGGTTTGTATGATGACTTTGTTGGTTATTTCATCAAATTATGCCTCAAGATGCACAATATGGGGTAATAGGGGCCTATTAGTGATGATGTAAAGGTCAATTAGGGCTTGGGACAAAAAATTCAATGTGAAAATGTAATTAAATACACTTTACAACATTAAAATGAGGTCCTCATAGCCTAGAAAGGCACAACATCTAATGTGAATGTGTAGGACACATTACAACACTAGATTAATATTTAAGTTTATTTTACAAGCCTTCATTAGATACATTTTATAATGTTGAATTAAGGGAAAATGGGTTCATTAAGTCTAGAGAGGTGTGAAAGTCTCTTACAACTCTTTACAACACCTTTACAAGACATCACTAAATGCATTTTATTCATTTTGCAAGGGTCCAAGACCTAGTGTGGATGTGAAAAACACTTTGCAACACTAAATCAAGGCCTCATTAAGTCCTATTTGTCGTCAATTATTCCCAAATCAAGAAAGTTTCCTTTTTTCTACGGTACATTTAGCTCCCACTTTAGTGAGAGGATGAACTTGCTTCAAACTCACAGTAAAGTAGACATTCAACAGAGATTTGAGTGTACAGATATAGATGAAAAAGAATAACAAAGATCAAGAAGGCAGTCAATCCCCCAGGATACAAGATCCTAAGTCAAACCATCGAGATACATAATCATGCAATGGAAAGAACTAAAGGAAAGAAGAATGGGGTGGAAAGTATGAGCTCACTCTAGGGCCACAAAACATTAGGTCATCTGCAGGGTGAGATATCCCAAAGAAGTGGTTTAGTGAGAAAGTCATGCCAATGTGTCGGCTTCCCATTATACAAACCATACCAAAGTTATGCTCCTGATAACATTGATAAGGCACTACAATGTAATGATTTTTGTAAATGATTTTGAATATTTAAAGAATATTTCTAAAGGGGATTTTGCTTTGTTCATGTAAGGTCTTTTTCTTAGGGAGCATTCTTCCTAATGTCTCCAAGAGAGGACAAGTCAGGATGTAATATCATTATGCATGGGATGCTTTGTTCACATCAGGGCACTTCAGTTGATTGTACACTCTTGGAAGACATCAAACCCAATGACACCACCAAGGAGAGGAAACGTCATAAGAAAAATTAAATCATGCCACGAAAATTGCAAAAAGATGTTGTCTATGTATGCCCCCACTTTAAAGCGGTTGCTACACCATTACTGTGAGCAATTGATTTAAAGTAGAAGAGGGTATGAGAGCTTATTCAAAAAGCCCTACGCCAAGTCATATGTTTTCAATAAGCTACATCATGAAGAAAGTGAGTATGTCAAATGCGAGTCAATCTGAAGACATGTCATCCACATCCCAAGATTGATCTTATATGTTCATGAAAGGTTGACGATTAGTCAAAAGAGATAATGACAAGTGACATATAGGGATAAGGATTTCTAACCCTTTTCCCCCACTTAGTGCAAGACAAGGGTGAGCCTGGAATGGATGATGGTATGCTGCCCCTTGAAATGGATGCAAAACATGCAATAGTGATTATGCTATGATCCTACAACTAACACATGGAAAGGAGCGGAAACTAATGTTATTTATGTGGATAAGGAAACAAAGTTTATGCTTGATACATGTTTAATTAGATATCTATCAATTTAGGATTTACCAAGGTTAGAGTTTGCATGGAAGAATCTTGAGTGATAGTATGGATGTTGAGTGAGGTTTGTTGGATGGGTTTATTTCTATGAAAGGATAATCAAGAAGACCATGATTTGGAAGAATGAGGTTGGGTGTATTGTGAGCTTGTTTCTTGTGTAATGGTGGGTAAGAAATGATAAGATTCTTAGGTGTGTCCAAAATAACTTCAGCACACATAGGGGAATGATTAATGGTTGGATTTGTTTGAGTATCAATAGTGGTGATATGAGAAGAATGCTTTATTTGGTTGTCTGCTTTCTCTAAGGTATCTGTTGTGCAGTTTTTCCACACACGCCCCGCTGAAAGCAGGGACCCTCTTTTGCTTTTGCTTTTGGTGTTTTGGCCCTTTGGTTTCGAGGATTTACCTTGCCTTGCCATGAGCTTAAGTGTTTATCTTTCTTTCCTAAGTGATTCCCCTAAGTTGCATATTGAAAATCTTAAGTTTTGAGCCAAGTTCGAGTTTTTATTGCATTTTGGGATTTTCCACCCTGTTTGGATTTTCTCGGATTTCATTCAAAGACTAGCTCAGTCTGCTTTACGCCGTGGTTCAGGAATTTCTATTCTTCATGGAATTCCACCTAGACCGGATTTTTCCAAAATTTCGTCCTGCCATCGAGTTTCTGAATTCCTTCAACTTGTCTGGTCGACTACATTTATGATTGCTCCTTGTATGAATTTTGAGGGATGTATTTAGTTGATTTTTGGGGGATTTTCTTGCCATTATGCTTTATCATTTGCGTTCTCTTGAGTTGGGGTATTCAATCTTGTGGTGCTTGGTTGGGTTTGGTGTGTTGGACCTCCAAATTGTTGGATTTGGTGGTGATTTCCTAGGCACTATCATTGCTATTCTTTGTTGAGCCCCAATAAAATGACATTTGTTATTTTTTGAGATCAATTTCCACTTCATCAAATGGTATGTACATGTTTCCTTGCTTTTGATTGATGAATTTAAGTAGTACTTTGGCATTATAGATTTTCTTGGAATTCGAATTCCTGTATGTTTGGGAATTTCGTGGCTTGGGTTGCATGATATTGTCTGATTTATGGTTTCCCAAGTAAGTTTCAAGTTCATTTTTTCATTCACATCTAGAGATGGCTTGCTTGTGGGCTGTAAATGACCTCTGTGAGAACCTAGAAGTTGAGTTATCTGGGTCCAAGCTTGCTTTGTGCGTTAATGGTCAGAATTTAGGGTTTCATGCCTAGGGCATTGCAATTTCATGTTAATTTTCTTTCGAGTGAGCCTAGAATTCAAGGAAGATGTGTAGGAGGTTTAGGTTAAATTGGTTCCATACGAAGGTCCTCAATTTTTTGATCATTCGATCAATTTGAGTGAATGAGGTCACGAGAAAATGATGGTATTTGGCATTTTTTTCTTTCGAGTGAGCCTAGAATTCAAGGAAGATGTGTAGGAGGTTTAGGTTAAATTGGTTCCATACGCAGGGTCCTCAATTTTTTGATCATTCGATCAATTTGAGTGAATGAGGTCACGAGAAAATGATGGTATTTGGCATTTCAGGATCTTCGCAGAATTCCTCTTCGGTTGGAATTCCCCAACTTTCTGTTTTCTCCTGATTTTCTCAAAATTCATAGTTTTTCAGAGTTTCATCTTGCCCGTGGATTTCGGTTTCATCCGGATTTTCCAGAAAGTCCTTTGTTCCTTTGTTTTTTTGAAATCTGCAGACTATCGCTTCATTCGCAGAAATCCGTCTCGTGCGGATTTCCCCAGAATTTGGTGGAAAATGAAGGATTATCAGATGGCATGACTTGTTAACGAATGACTATGCATTTTATGATTAATTTGAGCTATTTTGAGATCTCTCATGTTTTTTCTTGGTTGATAATGATCAAATTATGTTACTAATGGGTGTTTTCATGTTTATTCCGCTAGAATCCGCCTGGCTTGGATTTCCCCGAAATTCCCTTCTAGCCTGGATTCTGTGAAGGGGTGAAAATCCCGAACTTTGAAGAAAATGATTTAACGATATTTATGGGTTGATTTTGATCTTTGAATGATGAATACATTATTGGTGATGGGCTAATTCTGTTCTTCATGTTATAATGGATATTATTGATGGTGGTTTTTGCTGAGTGCATGTTGAATTGAACAGGGTCATCCAGGAGGCTCTAGAGGAGATTAGTTCGATTGAAAGATGGTTTAAAGTATTTATTAATTCACCTATGGCCGACTTGGAGAGGAAATTTAAAGTGTTGGTTACTCCATTCTTGGCCGACTTGGAGAAGGAATTTTTGATAGTACAGGATAAGGAGAGGTGTGCTAAGGATAAAGAGGGAAGCAGTTAATATAATGTTGCATCAAAATTTGTGCTTCCCTATTATTTTCCTTCTCCTTCACATGCATTGGTTCAAATTATATTGGAGATCCCAGGCCAACCTGGATGGAGTTCATGCATTTAATGCAATTTTATCTTATTTTGAATTCTCCTTGGGCTGACTTGTTTGTGGCTATTTTATTATTGTAAACCCTAGTTAGGCCAACATGCTTTGGGGGTTTTCTATAAATTTGGAATTCTACCTCATTTGTAATAGATAGACAAATAAAAAGATAGATAGTTTTGATACAAGAGCAAATTAGGCAATAGAGTAGAGTTAGAAGCTAGTTCATTTTGAGCAAATTTTGTAACACAGAACATTGGAATTGTTGCTGATATTGGATGATTCAATACAATTGAAGACATTGTGATTTTTTGGTGATCTCTTTTGTGTTGACTTTTCTTGCATGGTTCTTTTGATTCAATCTTTTGAAATTGCTCAAGGTTACTAGCTGTATGTTAGATTTAGAATTAGACAAGATTTAATGGTGTTTATAGTTTGATGCTTGAAGTGTTGCAGCAATTCCTGGTCCATACTTTTTGCAGCTAGTTGATTGTTAGTTGCTTTGCAAAGTTAGCCTGGACCTCATATTTATTGTGCTTAAGTTCAACTGTGAAGTTTATCCATTTCAATTGCAATTGGGTTGTATTGGATGAATGTTCATGATCTGAAAATCTTAATGCCTTAGAAGATTGCACTGTTTCTTTGAGATTGTAGGTTCATCTGGGTTAAGCAGGAATTAGTTTATGAGGGATTGGCCCATTTCAAGTATTTCATCATTTGGATTGTTAATCTTAAGAGTAGTTTTAATCTTAGATATCTTTCTGAAACTGTTATCTTTTGTTGTTTCTTTATCATTTGGGTTAGCTTTAGGATTGAAGTATTATTACATTGCCAGATCTGATAAATTAAAGATTCAGTATTTTCTTGTAGTAAGGTCCCTTTGTGATTATTAGCATTTTCACATTTATCACTAAGTTGTTTATGCATTGACTAGACCTGTCATTGGAGACCTTGGGGTTATCTCTTGAGGCTTGCTGATAGAGATTTACCTTTCAAGAGAGATAGGATTTCATATTCTGTCTGAGTTTTTGCTGTGTAGAAAACATCATCAATAGATTGGCACTAGAAGGAGGGCCTGAATAAGCAAGCTAGATAGATTTTTGTCTGTCATCTCTCCCAAAAAATTTAGAAGAAGAATCAGATCTACTCCAGGAGAGGTGGAATTTCAAGAGTTACCAGCCTGTACTAGGTCAAGAAGGATCAGTAGAAGGGGAGAATCATCATCCACCTAGCCACCTCCATCATCTCCATCATTCTCATCTTCATCAAGTTCATCTTTATCTGAGTCTGAGGAAATTACCATCCAACAACCTCAGCCAGCCATAAATTAGCCATTACCACCCCCACCTCCAAAAATGGCTTTCTTAGCTAATAACCCATCTCCATTGACTTTTTCCAATTACAATGTCATGCCCAAGAACCTTGAGCACTTCTATTCAAAATTCCATGTTAATGATCCCAATAGAACTGCTGAGGAACACATTAGGATCTTTTAGACTAGCCTTAAGGATAGATGAATAAATCATGAGGATGTAGCATGTAGCCTCTTTCCTTATTCCTTAGGAGAAGATGCATTATATTGGTATAATCACTTACCTGCCAGGTCTATTCAACATTGGACCGAATTGGAGACTGCATTCTTGCAGAAGTTTAGGATTCCTGTTAGTTCCAATGAGCTCTACCATCAGTTCACTAATGTTAAGAGAGAAGTCCATGAGCCTATAGGGTCCTTTAACAACAGGTTTCATCGTGCCTATACCCAACTACAAGCCCCCTATGCTGTTGATGAAGCCACTGCTTTAGAAGTCTATTATGAGGGACATGATAGTCTGACAGCTACCTTCATGAAATGGAGAAACAACCCTCCTAATACCCTAATTGATGCATACGCTGAGGCTGTGAAGGTTAGCACTACTTTAAGGCAACATTTGTCTGGGCCTTTACCGTCATTAGGACCAGCTGCTCACCTTGGACAAGTTCTAGCTCTTAACCAAGCTCTTTCTAATCACACTCCCATCATGAATTCAATACCTCAGTTGCCTCTGGTCCCTCACTCAGGACCTCCTATGAGTCAAGTTCCACCCACAATTAGCTACCTCCAGCAAAATGTAAATCAACCTCTTCATCCACAGCCTCAAGCTAGTTTTCCCAGGTACTTGCAGAATTCTAAAGTATTAAGTCAATCACTGAATGCCATCACTATAGTAGGATATCCCCAGAGCAATGCAAATCAGCCTCCATACAACAATCCTGACAAGGAAAGACTAGATGAATTATCTAAACAAGTGAAGAAGCTGAATATGGAGGTAACTTACTTGAGGCACCAGAACAGTCAGTTGCAAGCTGCTCAGAGAAATATGCAAGCCAATCATAGCAGAGAAAGTCAAGAAAATCAACAAGGACAACATTTTGATAGGGGGCAACACCCTGAAAGAGAATATAACAACGAAAGAGGATATAATAATGATAGAGGATAAAATTATGATAAAGGACAATCCTCAAGCCAGAACTTTGATAGAGGGCAAGTTGGTGGAAAAGGGTTCGATAGGAGACAACCACCTAGACAAAACATGACTTGGAATACGAGGCCCAATAATGGAGGTATTCCCACCCCATTGGATCAGCCAGTTAACCAGCCAGTTAATTGAGAGAAGCCTCCTAATGGCATATATTTGGCTGAGGCTGCTTTATTAGGATGGTGTAGACTCCATAAAACAAGTCAACATTCTGAGTTAGATTGTCAAGAGTTCCAGACAACAGCTTCAATCTTTCAGTATGAAGTGGAGAATAATGTAGGTAGTCAGGAAATGGTGTCATCTACTCCCTATGATTCATCAATATTGGTACTGAATCATGCTCCTTTTCCTCAAAGCAAGGAAAATGTACCTGAAGAAGAATCGGACCAGCTGAAGGAAGATGAAGACCAGGTGTGCAATGGAGATGAGATTACACGGTTGTTTGATGAAAATCCAGTGAATGACAATGGCCCCAGGGATGAAGAAGAAGCTTATGTTGAAGAGGTGCATAACTTCTAGAGGCTTGTCAATAAGTATGATTTGAGAGACTTGCCGCATATACATCCATAGGTTGGAGGCCCCTTCACCACCTCCATTCCACCAAACAACTTCACAACACCTCCAGATCCTAATGCCAACAATAATCTACCATATCCTCCAGTGTCGAGGCAATATTTTTATAAAGATCAAGCACAAATGGATCCATCAAAAGGAAAGAGTGTTGATGCAAACAAAGATAGGATGGTGGAATACCCAAAGGAGACCCCTGCTGATTTGAGTGAGGAACAACTGGCCATCTATGTTGCAGAAGAACTCAAGAAGCTAAAGGTAAGTCTCTCTGCATTTGAGTTATTGAGAGTTCCAACCATTAGGAATGCAGTTCTAGGAGCTTATAATGTAAATTCCATATCACAAGATAAATCAGTTAGTGAAAGTATCAATAAAGCATCTAGTTCTCAAATGGTAGGAAGGAAAAATCAGACTCATAATCAAGTCCACATGCCTCTTGGAGATAAGGGAAAAGAGAAGAACAAAACTCAAGTTGCTCAAGTGGATACTCCCATGACCTTGTTTCAAGGGAAAATGGATACTCCTCCATTCCTAATCTCTATCCGTATATTTGGTAAGAACTTGCATAATTGTTTGTTGGATTCAGGTGCTTCCACCAATGTAATGTCTTTTGGTGTTTGTAGAGCTATGGGTATTACTCCCGCTGATTCCCGAAAGAAAGTTACTCAGCTAGATAGAACCGAAGTTAAGGTTGTAGGGGAATTAAACATGATTCATATGCAGGTTGCTTCTGACCCTAGAATTTAGTAGGTTATTAATATATAGGTGGCTGATATACCTGATGCTTATGGTCTAATTTTGGGAAGAGACTTCACCAGGACCTTGAATGGATATGTCTCAACTGATCACTCACATATGTGGCTTCCCTAGAAAGGAGTGCCAAACTAGATTAGAATTGAAAGAGAACCCAGGATGAAATACATGATCACAGAATATCAGAATACCTCCAATGAAATCCTAATATCAGAAGTAAGTATGGGTAATTACGTGCTTGTAGCCCCTTTTGAGGAGACATATGTAGAGGAAGTCCTTATGTTCCATACTGTGCCTATTGATCTCACAGCTAAATCTAGTGGTACTAAAGCCTTGGTGGAACCAATTGAAAATGATGATGATCCTGAAGATAATCAGTTGGGCTTGTTGGAAAATTTCTAGGAATTCATTCAAAAGTGCATTGAGGATCAGATTTAGTTGGGTAGGGGAATGAATTTTGGAGAACTACTCTTGCCAAATTGGTGTAGGGTCCATAATGCCTCCCATTCTAAATTGGATTGTTCCTTATGCCAGACTGCAGTGGAGCAAGTGCAAAATGTATCAATCCCATCCCAACAGTCAAAATTAATATCTAGAATGATCAAGAGGATCGTAAAAGAAAGAAAGTGATTCTTTATGAAGAACCTTCCAGCAGCAACATTGCAAGGGATATAGAAAGGAAGTCTGTTGTTGCTGGCTATTGGACTTTAAGATTTGATGGATCTAAATCAAAGTAAGGAGTTGGGGCAGGATTTGAGCTAATCAGTCCAAGAGGTAAAACTTTCTCTGCTGATCATAGAATTCAATTTCATTGCACTAATAATGTAGTGGAATACGAGGCTTTGGTCCATGGGTTGTTAATGGCACTAAAAAAAAGGGTCAAGATCTTGCAAGTTTTTGGGGATTCTGAGTTAGTGGTTCAGAAAGTTAGGAGACAATACTCTTGTTATGAAATAAGAATGACCAATTATAGGCACAAAGTATGGGACCTTATTGAAGGATTTGATGCCTTCAACATTCAGCTGATCCCACGAAGTAAAAACCATATAGTTGACTCCCTTGCTTAGGCAGCTAGTACATTGCAACCTCTGTCTCTTTTTGGATTGAAGAAATTTATAGTGGAATTAACTCTAGTACCTTCAATACCTGACAATATCACCAATTTCCAGGTATTTGAAGATGATAAGCATATCTTAGATTTTATCACAAGCTCAGATGTCTTTGCTTCTCAAATTATTGATGAAATTGAACTCCAAGAAGCAGAGATGGATTTGGAAGGGGTAATTAATCTAAAGACCAATACTATTCCCAGGGGAATGGTATAGTTAGAAAGGATTTTTGATTTGGATAAGGTCAGAGATCAAGAATAGGATGCCAAGAAAGAGTCCATCAGTGGACAATGTGAAAAGTATAATATGGGAACTCATGAGGATGTCAAGAATGTCTTCATTGGTAAAGTATGTACTCTAGAGGAGAGAAAAGGAATAATCGATGCATTACATACATATCAACATGTGATAGCCTAGAGTTATGAAGACTTGAAGACCTATGACACATCAATCATAACTCACACTATCCCTCTCAATCCAGGAGTAAGACCCTTCAGGTAGAGGCAAAGGCCAATCAATGCTCTACTAGAACCAATCATTCAAAAGGAAGTGCAGAAGTTGCTATCTTCTAGAATCATATTCCCAGTCAGACATTCCACTTGGGTGGCAAACCTGGTTCTAGTGCCAAAAAAGAATGGTGAAATCAGGTTGTGTGTAGATTTTAGGAACCTAAACAGAGCATCAGAAAAGGATAATTATCCAATACCCTCACTGGATGAAGTACTTCAGATTGTCAATGGTTCCCAAATGATGTCTTTTATGGATGGCTACTCAGGGTACAACCAGGTTATGGTGCAGTATGAAGACATGCATAAAACTACTTTCACCACTAAGTGGGGAACTTTTTCCTATAGAAGAATGCCCTTTGGTTTGATTAATGCTAGGGCCACGTTTCAAACGGCCATGGACATTGCATTTAAAGAAATAATTGGTAAATGCATAATCATTTATATGGATTATTTGACAGTCTTTTCCAAAAAGAGAGGTGACCATATATCATATTTTTGTAAGGTGTTTCAGAAGTGTAGGGAATTTGGTATATCTCTCAATCCAAAGAAATGCATCTTTGGAATTACATAGGGAAAATTACTAGGGCACATTATCTCTGAGAAAGGAATTGCCATTGATCCAAAATGAGTGGAAGCTATACTCAAGATCCCGCCTCTTGCTAGCCAGAAAGAAATGAATTCATTCTTTGGTAAAATCAACTTTGTAAGGAAGTTCATCACTGGATTCATAGAAATAGTCAAGCCACTAAATGCAATGTTGAAGCAGGAATCCAAAGTTGAGTGGAGTGCAGAAGCTAAGGAAGCATTTGCAGAGATAAAAAGGGCTATTGTTGAAGCCCCAGTTTTGGTGAGTCCAGATTATGCTAAACCATTCTATATATATTCGTTTGCTTCTAACCACTCCTGTGCTGCTATGTTGACCCAAAAATCTGATCAAGGAAATGAACATCCCATAGCATTCATGAGTTCACCATTGAAAGATGCTGAACTAAGGTACCCAAGTGTGGAGAAGCAAGCTTATGCCTTAGTCAAATATGTGAAGAAATTCAAACACTATATCCTCAAAAACAAGGTCTTTGCAATAGTTACTGATCCTGTGGTCAAGCTGTTGTTGATGCAGAATGAGATAGGAGAGCACAGGGCTAAGTGTGTAACTATGTTATAGGAGTATGATATTGAGATTCAACCCATGAAGCTAGTAAGAGGGCAAGGACTTACAAGGACAATGGCAGAAATAGGCCCTAATCTTGCAGCTCAGCATTACAATTTAGAAGATGTTTCTCCCGGGGAATGGTATGATGATATCATTCATTATCTCCTGACTCAAAGGTGTCTTGACCATCTGAATGTAGTATAGACAAGGGCATTACATTTGAAGAGTGACAGTGTCATGCTGAAGGGAGCTATTCTATATAAGAAAAATCATGAAGGTATCTACCTGAGGTGCTTAGGAAGATAGGAAGATGAGAGAGTCATGGCTGAATTTCATGATAGATATGGTATTGGCCATGGATCTTCACATGCCATTGCAAATCATATTTCTAGGGCTGGTTACTATTGGCCTACACTGTTCAAGGACACACACAACCATGTCAAAACTTGTCATGTGTGTCAAACTGTAGCAACCAGAGAGAAGTATGCAACACTCCCACTTTAGCCAGTCTTTGAGGTAAAACCTTTTGCACAGTGGGGAATGGACATCATAGGTCCCATCAATCCACCTTCCTTTGCAGGGCACAGGTATATTATCACTTTTACTGATTACTTTACAAGATGGAGTGAAGCTCTTGCGTGCAAACAGTGTACTTCTAAAGTGGTAATAGATTTCATTGAATTAGGTATTATCAATCGCTTTGGATCTCCTTTATCTTTGGTTTATGATAATGGTCCTGCATTTGCATCATTGAAATTTTATAACTGGGCTTTTGATCATGGGATCATAATAAAATTTGCATCTAATTACTATCCACAAGGTAATGGTTTGGCTAAGTCTTCCAATAAAAACCTCTTAACAGTCATCTGTAAGTTACTAGAGAAGAATCCAAAGGATTGGTACACTCAGCTTAGATTTTCTCTATGGGCAGATCATACACGACATAAGACTTCCATAGGGACCTCCCCTTATCATCTTGTGTATGGCTTGGAACCCGTATTTCCAATTCAATTGAGGGTCCCTAATTTACAGTTCATTAATGAATATTATGATTAAGAAAGCAGATGTGAGGCCCACCTACAGGAGCTATTACACCTTGAAAAAAGAAGAGATGAAGCCTTAAAAAACTTTTCCAAACATCAGGGTGTAGTCAAAAGGTGGTTTGATAGAAGAGACAAGGTAAAAGCCTTTTAGATTTTTGACTTGGTTCTCTACTGGGATAAAGCCCATGACCGTAAGGGGGAGCATGGTAAATTTGACAAACTTTGGCTTGGCCCTTACCATATTTTAGAGATCCTAGGAGATAATGCTTTCCGCTTGAAAACTCTCACTGGGGAGAATATCCCATTGCCTGTCAATGGGCAGTATTTGAAGCATTATTTCCAATCTTGAGTTGTTTTCAACTCTTTTCCTGTACATAGTTAGATTAGGTTTTCTTTTTGTTTTTGTTTTCTTTGTTTTTCTTTGGTTAGAATAGGTTTCCCTTTCTACTTTTCTTTTGTTTGTTTTGGTTAGTGTAGGTTTATTTTCGGTCTGGTGTTTTTGCTTTGCTCTTGCTTTGGAGGTTTCCTTGTTTTATTTTGGATGTGTTGTACCTACATGGAAAATATTCTTTTATCTGGGATTGTTCTAAGTATTTCCTTGATGAACTTTAATCACATGTCTTGAATGGATGGCTGAGGTCTTTGTTATCGTCATGCAGTCTAAATGACTGATTTAAAGAGGATGGGTCACTAGTTTGATTTGAATTTGAAGTATTCTGAAATCTTATATCTCTTCTACATCTTAAAAATCCTAAGGTTGCGGAAGGGTCCTTGTGAGGTCTTGTCAGGTGAAAAATCTTATTTCTACTTCAGCGCCACTGTGGTTCTCAGCCTTGAGTGTGAATGATATGGAGAAGGGTTGAAGGAATCAATATCAGATTCCTGCTCTAGGTCTTGCTTGCAAGACCTTCTTGGTGTCTTACTCCACCACCTTAACCTATAGGCCCCTTTGCATGTTTAGGTACCCCTGGTTCTCCTGGCCAACCCCACTACCATCACCATTCACTATCCGTACATAGGCGTAACCCAAAGAACATAGGATATTTCCTAGGGTTTCCTAGTCCATATGCCCACCTCTCAAAGATTTTTGGAATCTTGGACCTTCACTGTCTGTACATATGCGTAACCCACATTTTAGCAATTTTAGGGCTTTTTAAGCCATTTCTTGACTGTACAACAACCTGTCAGCTTGTTTCAACCTCCAAAAGGTCTGATGAAGCCTCCTCCTTCATGTCAAGTCTTTGCAAGGATTTTATCTACCTCTCCACTACGTGCCTTGACAGGGGAAGGTCACCCCTGCAAACCAAGTGCTTAGCACTAGCTGTCTTTCCTAGCTGGGCACTGTCAAGCTCACCTAGGAAAAGACTTTCTCCATAAACCCTTGACTCCTATAGACTCCTAATCCTAACTTATTTATAGACATGGAGTCTAGGAACAGTTCCCAAGAGGTTGTACGTTATGTACAATGGGAATGTGTCCTAAACCTCCATTTCCTATTGACAAACTTAACAAAACAGCAAATGCAAAGAAATAACTATCTACTAAAATGCTTGAAATAGAACTAGAAAGCTAAATGGCTACCACACAGGGCTTAATCTATTAGTACCCTACATCCTACACAAGAAACAATAACATATTCAAACCATTAAAGCTCTATTTTGGAACAAATTCAGAAATTCACTCTAAAAACTGTCTTTTCTTCAATTTTACCAAAATCTTACTATAATGTCAACACTTCTAACCAACTCTTAGGTTGAGGCATACCTTAAATAGGTTACAAAAATAGTTAAGCTCCTTTTATCAGTCATGTAAGTGAGAAAGATGGCAAAGTTGTAAAACGCACTATGTTTTTCAACTTTTGCCAAAAATTAGAAAACTAAGTAAAAATGAGCTTGTAACTCATTCTCCCTTCCTCAACTTCTATCCTAGAGAAAAATTACATCCATTAACTATATCCTCAACTCAATGGTCAACATGACCTTCTTGATAAACAACAAAACAAAACAAAAGCATCCTAGACTTCCTAAATGCCTAAGATTTCCTAGGTGCTCCTGCACCATTCTCCCCCTCTCTCTGCACAAACACTAAGGAATGTAAGGAGAGATCAGTGATTCATCAATGCCCTGCTTCTTGAACTCAGCTTCATCTACCCAAGTAGCCTCAGATTCATGTTGGTTCTTCCATTTGATAAGATGCTCCATGTACACCTTATGCCTTGTATATTTCTTCACCCTTGACTCCAAGATTCTCTCTGCTTGTAGCTTGTCTGGAGTAGGTAAGGCTATGTTGCTTACATCCTTTAAGATCTCTCTACTATTCTAGTCTAAGTCATTGACTGATCCCTTATATCTGATCAAATCAGCTATATTGAACATTGGTGAAATCCCTAAATCTGCAGGTAACTCCACCTTGTATGCATTTCTCCCGTACTTGGCTAACACCTTGCATGGTCTTACTCTTTTCATCTGCAATTTGGTTGATGTTCCCTTCTGCAACCTGGATTTGTTGAGGTGAACCATGACATAATCTCCTACTACAAATTGCAAATCTTTTCTTGACAAATCTACCTTATCCTTCAACTTTTGTGTAGCTTCGGTGACTGTCTTCTTTACCTGCTCTTGAATCTCTTTCATGGTCTGAGTGAAGTCCTTTGCATGTCTAATCCTATGCTCCATAGCTCCTAGATCTCTAAGCTCACACACACCTCTTGGGTGCATCCCATACACTATTTCAAAAGGAATCTTCCCTATAGTTCTGTTCACACTGTCATTGTACGCATACTTAGCCTGTGATATGACCAAGTCCCATGTCTATCCATACTCCTTCGTTAGGCATCTGATAAGGTTACCTAACACTCTATTAACTACCTCAATTTTTCCATCGGTCTGAGGATGGTAAGCTAATCCAAAAGACAGGTTGGTACCTAATCTTCTCCATAGAGTCTTCCAAAAATGACTCATAAACTTCACATCCTTGTCTGATACAATGCTTAAAGGAAATCCATGGATCCTTACAACTTCCTTGAAGAAAAGATGAGCAATGTAACTAGCATCATGTGTGGTCTTGCAAAGGATAAAATGACTCATTTTGCTAAACCTATCTACTACCACATAGACACTATCAAACCCTTTTTTTGTCTTAGGGAGTCCTACAACAAAATCCATGCTAACACATTCCCATGGTCTATTGGGAATAGGTAGAGGTTGATACAAACTTACATTGCTAGCTCCCCCTTTGGCTTTCATACAAACTACACACTGCTCCACATACCTTCTGACATCCCTTGGCAATTTGGGCCAATAGTAAAACCTTTGCACTAGTTCCATTGTCTTGTTGATACCAAAATGACCACTAAGACTACCATTGTGCTTCTCTTGGATAAGATTCTCTCTCATAGAACCTTTTGGCACACACAACTGATTTCCCTTGAATAAAAATCCATTTTGCAATGTATACTCTGAGTATTGGCTATGAAAATGATTCTCAAAATTAGAACATACCTTGTAGGCCTCCGAGAAGTCTTCATCTTCACCATATAGATCCTTGAAACTCTCTATTCCAATGCTCTTGATCTGTATCTCTTGCACTATCAACAATCTTCTACTTAGTGCATCTGCCACCTTGTTCAACTGTCCCTTCTTGTGCTTGATGGTGAAAGTAAAAGCTTGGATGTATTCCATCCATTTCAAATGCCTATTACTCAGCTTCTCTTGAGTGTTGATATAGCTAAGTGCCTGATTGTCAGTAAAGACTACAAACTCTTTGGGTAGGAGATAATGCCTCCACTTCCTAAGTGACTGTACTAAAGCATATAGTTCTAGGTCATAGGTAGAGTACTTTGTCTTAGCTTCATTGATATTTTCACTAAAAAATGCTATAGGCCTGTCTTCTTGGCCAAGTACTCCTCCTACTGCAACTCCACTAGCATCACATTCCATAGTAAACAACTTGTCAAAACTAGGCAATAAGAGAATAGGTTGAGTTGCCACTTCTTCTTTCAGTTTCTCAAAACCTTTCTCAGCTTCTTGAGTCCACTTAAACTTAGTCTTTAAACCACCTTTTATTGTATCTAGGACTGGTGCACATATGCCACTAAAGTTCCTTATGAATTTTCTATAAAATTGAGCCAATCCATGAAAACTTCTTACCTCTGTCCCTATGGTTGGTGTAGGCCAGTTTAGGATGGCTTCCACCTTGCTTGGATCCATCTTCAATGATCCTCGAGATACTAAAAACCCCAAATACACAAGCTCCTGTTTGAAAAACTCACATTTCTCTAGGTTGATGGCTAACTTCTCTTCTTGCAATCTTCTAAGAACCATCTCCACATGCTTTAGGTGTTCCTCTACTGTCTTACTAAAAATGAGTATATCATCAAGGTATACTACCACAAATTTCCCTGTAAAGTCCTTGAGCACTTCATTCATGAGTCTCATGAATGTACTAGGGGCATTAGAGAGGCCAAATGGCATCACTCTCCACTCATACAACCCATCATTTGTCTTAAAAGCTGTCTTCCACTCATCTCCATCCTTGATTCTGATCTGATGGTATCTACTCTTGAGATCCAACTTGGTAAAGTACTGAGCTCCTCCAAGACAATCCATCAAGTCCTCAATTCTAGGAATAGGGAACCTATACCTGATTGTGATTCTATTTATTGCTCTTGAATTGGTGCATAATCTCCACTTACCACCTTTCTTGGTTGCTAAGACCACTGGTACTGCACATGGGCTGATGCTCTTCCTAATCAATCCTTGATCTAACAACTCCTACACTTGTCTAGCTACCTCTAGGTTCTAATCTAGGGTAAGCTTGTAGGCTGCTTTGTTTGGAAATGAAGCCCCTAGTATGAAGTCAATTTGATGACTGATGGCTCTTTTTGGAGGTAAAGTTGCTGGTGTTCCATCACTCACTATGTCCTTATACTTCTCAAGCAACTTCTAGACTACTCCGGGTATGACTATTTTCTCAGTCTTGTCCTCTCCCTTGGTTTGTACCATGACCACATATCCTTCACCTCCTTGATGTAGGTTGTTGATGAACTCCTTCCCACTATTTAATAAGACACTAGGTGTCTTTGACTATCCTTCTTCCTCATCTGACAGTGACTGCAACTTGAATGTCTTTCCATCCTTCTTGAATGAGATAGTATTTGCCTTTCCATAATAGATGACACCTCTGTCATACTACCATGGTCTGCCCAATAGAAGATGGCATGCATCCATGGGTAATACATCACAAATTAACTTGTCCTTGTATCCTCCAATGGAGAACTCCACCATTGTCTACTCATTGACAAGAACACTTTGTCCTTTGTTCAACCATGTCACCTTGTAGGGATTAGTGTGGGGTACCTTTTCCAACCTCAATTTCATCACTACCTCCTCTGAGATTATGTTATCAGTAGACCTTGAGTCCACTATAACCTTACACACCTTTCCAAGTATTTTGCACCTTACTCTAAATAAGGCTCTTCTCTGTTTTGGCTCTTCCTTGACTAGTTGTCTGATCAAAACTCTACTAAACATCAGATTCTCCCCCACTTCTGATTCAATGTGACTAACCTCTGGTGATTTGACACTCATGTTATCATCTTGTGCATATACCACTCTCTTCTCAGTATTTGATGAAGATGCTTTCTCCGGGCACCTATAGGTTGGATGACCCACTTGACCACAATTATAACATTTCATATTGGCAAAGTATGAACTACTTATGCCTGCTCCTCTTCCTCTATTTGAACCTCCTTGAGGTCCTCTACCTCTGTTATATCCTCCTCTAGAAGTTGTTTCACCTCCATGCTTTGTGAGTTTAGACTCTCCTTGGTTTCTTTGTTCAGTTCCTCTACCTTGGTATCCACCTCTATGTCCTCTTTGATCTCTGCCTTTACCTCTGCTCTTAGAAGTACGTTCTTGTTTCCTCCTACTTCTTTCATCAATCTTTATAGCTAATTGGTAACATTGGTGTACTATCTTGGGACTTAGAACAGTCATCTCCTCTTGAATGTTCCACTTCAAGCCGTTAAGATATCTAGCCACCTTGAGACTTTCATCCTCTGTCACATTAAACCTCATGCAAAGTTTTTGAAACTCCTTAGTATAAGTGTTCACATCTTGGTCTCTTTGCCTCAAGCTCTATCTTTTCTTGTGCAATTGAATCTCATAATCATTTGGCATGTATGCTTCTCTTACCTTAGCACCCATTCCTTTCCAAGTTGAAATAGGTTGCTTGCCTTCCTTCTCCCTCTCTGTCTAAATGAACTTCCACCATGTCAAGGCAGAACCTCTTAGTCTTGATTTGGCCACCTTTACCTTCTATGCTTTAGTGACTCCATCACATTCAAAATGGTTTTCCATTCCCTCTATCCAATCCATGACTAATTCAGCTTCCATTTTACCACTAAATAGTGGTATGCCTTCAAGTCCTTTTCCACTCAAAGCCTTTAATTCCTTCAAGACAGGCTCTTCTTCCAAAACAAGGTCAGGTTCTGGGATCTTGTCTTCCTCTGCAACCTCTTCTTTCTTTGGTACCCTTCCTTCCAACTGCACATTATTCAATGCTTTCTCAAGTTGGTCTATTCTTTCTTTTAACAACTTATTGTCTTCCTCTTGTTCTTCGACCATCTTGGCCAATTAAACATTTGTCACCATGATGGTAATATCACTAGATCCAAGGTATGACATACATGATTCTTCCCAAATCTTTAACTTGCTCTGATACCAATCTGATAGGGAGAGGGGTTGGAGGAATCAATCTCAGATTCCTGCTCTAGGTCTTGCTTGCAAGACCTTCTTGGTGTCTTACTCCACCACCTTAACCTATAGGACCCTTTGCATGTTTAGGTACCCCTGGTTCTTCTATCCAACCCCACTACCATCACCATTCAAATAACCAAGTCAAACTTGGTGCACTGCCTCCAACTCTCCCTTAGCCCTTAATCTACCGTAAAGGCTAATCTAACCTCATCACTTAGTAAGCTCTTTGCAGGGGTGTAGAGGTGTCTCCAATAGCTTCACACCATCATCCTAGGGTTCTTGTAGGTTCACCATACTCCACTTCCACATCGCTTTCATCAAACCCTCATTTAGGGTTGAAAAGGGCTACAAGCCTAGAGCCCCAATTAGGTCTCTAACTCTGAGAAAATAGGTCAAACCTTGAAAGTTTCCCAAAGAACTTAGGATATTTCCTAGGGTTTCCTGATCCATATGCCCACCTCTCAAATATTTTTGGGATCTTGGACCTTCATTGTTTGTACACAGGCGTAACCCACATTTTAGCAATTTTAGGGCTTTTTAAGCCATTTCCTGATTGTACAGCAACCTGTCAGCTTGTTTCAACCTCCAAAAGGTCTGATGAAGCCTCCTCCTTCATGTCAAGTCTTTGCAAGGCTTTTATCTACCTCTCCACACCATTCCTTGATAGGGGAAGGTCACCCCTGCAAACCAAGTGCTTAGCACTAGCTGTCTTTCCTAGCCAGGCACTGTCAAGCTCGCCTAGGAAAAGACTTTCTCCATAAACCCTTGACTCCTATAGACTCCTAACCATAACTTATTTACAAACATGGAGTCTAGGCATAGTTCCCAAGAGGTTGTATGTTATGTATAGTGGGAATGTGTCCTAAACCTCCATTTCCTATTGACAAACTTAACAAAACAGCAAATGCAAAGAAACAACTATCTACTAAAATGCTTGAAACAAAACTAGAAAGCTAAATGGCTACCACACAGGGCTTAATCTATTAGTACCCTACATCCTACAGAAGAAACAATAACATATTCAAACCATTAAAGCTCTATTTTGGAACAAAATCAGAAGTTCACTCTAAAAACTGTCTTTTCTTCAATTTTACCAAAATCTCACTATAATGCCAACACTTCTAACCAACTCTCAGGTCGAGGCATACCTTAAATAGGTTACAAAAATAGTTAAGCTCCTTTGGTCGGTCATGTAAGTGAGAAAGATGGCAAAGTTGTAAAACGCACTGTGTTTTTCAACTTTTGCCAAAAATTAGAAAACTAAGTAAAAATGAGCTTGTAACTCATTCTCCCTTCCTCAACTCTATCCCAGAGAACAACATATCCATTAAATATATCTCAACTCATCAACATGACCTTCTTGATAAACAATAAAAAACAAAAAGAGAAGGTCCTGCACTCAATGCCTGCGATTTCCTTAGGTGTCTCGCACTAGTACCATTGTTCACAAAGTTGGAAATGAAAATGAAAAGAAAAGAATATCAAAAGAAGAAAAGAGAAAATACAGCACCCAAGGAATTCAACTTATCGTGGGTAACTGAATATCTCTATCAATGGGCAATAGAGTTATGTTCAGAGAGTCAATGATAACCTCCTTGCCTGGGTTACATTGACTCGCTTATCCAGTTGTTTGAGTGAATTAAGTAGCCTCGACCCGATGAACTGATTTAAAGAGTCTATGAGGAAATTTTACAAAACACTTTGGATTCTCGCCTATGGAAGGCCTAAATTAGTTTTGATTCTTTAATCTTGCATTTTGATTTTTTTTTGATAGGGATATCGAAACTAGAGATTCTAGGTTCATGATTCTTGTTCATCATCAAATGCTTTGAGCATTTTCCCAGCAGAGTCACCATTTGTTGTGTATTTTTTTCATTACCACTGGGGAAGTTGTGGACCCTCTTTTGCTTTCATTTTTTGGTGGCCTGGCCTCACTGAGATTTTACCTTGCCTTGGCATGAGCTTAAGTGTTTATCTTGCTTGCCTAAGTGATTCCCGTAAGTTGCATATTGAAAATCTTAAGTTTTGAGCCAAGTTCAGGTTTTTACTGCATTTCGAGATTTTCCCAGATTTCATTAAAAGACCAGCTCAGTTTGCTTTATGCCGTGGTTCAAGAATTTCTAGTCTTTGCGGAATTCCGCCTAGACCAGATTTTTCAGAAATTTCGTCCTACTGTCGGGTTTCTGAATTCCTTCAACTTGTCTGGTTGACTGCATTTATGATTGCTCCTTGTATGAATTGTGAGGGATGTATTTAGTCAATTTTTGGGGGATTTTCTTGCCATTATGCTTTATCATTTGCGTTCTCTTGAGTTGGGGTATTCAATCTTGTGGTGCTTGGCTGGGTTTGGCATGCTGGACCTCTAAATTGTTGGATTTGGTGGTGATTTCCTGGGCACTATCGTTGCTGTTCTTTGTTGAGCGCCAATAAATTGACATTTGTTATTTTTGAGATCAATTTCCACTTCATCAAATGGTATGTATATGTTTCCTTGCTTTTCATTGATGAATTTAAGTAGTGCTTTGGCATTATAGATTTCCTTGGAATTCGAATTCCTGTATGTTTGGGCATTTCGTGGCTTGGGTTGCGTGATATTGTTTGATTTATGGTTTCCTAATTAGGTTTCAAGTTCATTCTTTCATTCACATCTAGAGATGGCTTGCTTGTGGGTCATAAATAACCTCTGTGAGAACCCAGAAGTCAAGTTATCTGGGTCCAAGCTTGCTCTATGTGTTAATGGTCAGAATTTAGGGTTTCATGCCTAGGGCATCGCCATTTCATCTTAATTTGCTTTTGAGTGAGCCTAGAATTCAAGGAAGATCTGTAGGAGGTTCAAGTTAAACTGGTTCCATACCTAGGGTCCTCAAATTTGTGATCATTCAATCAATTTGAGTGAATGAGGTCGCGAGAAAATGATGGTATTTGGCATTTTAGGATCTTCGTGGAATTCTTCTTCTGACGGAATTCCCTGACTTTCCATTTTCTCCTGATTTTCCTGAAATTCCTAGTTTTCTAGAGTTTCATCTTGCCCAGGGATTTCTGTTTCATCTGGATTTTCCCGAAATTCCTTTGTTCCTTTATTTTTCCAAAATCTGCAGACTATCGCTTCGTTCATGGAAATCTGTCTCGTGCGGATTTCCCCAGAATTTGGTGGAAAACGAAGGATTATGAGATGGCATGACTTGTTAACAAATGACTGTGCATTTTATGATTAATTTGAGCTATTTTTAGATCTCTTATGTTGTTTCTTTGTTGATAATGATCAGATTATGTTACTAATGGGTGTTTTTATGTTTATTCCGCTGGAATCCGCCTGGCTTGAATTTCCTCGAAATTCCCTTCTGGCCTAGATTCTGCAAAGGGGTGAAAATCCTGAACTTTGAAGAAAATGATTTAACGATATTTCTGGGTTGATTTTGATCTTTGAATGATGAATACATTATTGGTGATGGGCTAATTTTGATCTTCATTTTATAATGGATATTATTGATGGTGGTTTTTGTTGAGTGCAGGCTGAATTTAACAAGGTCATCGAGGAGGCTCTGGAGGAGATTAGTTTGATTGAAAGATGGTTTAAAGTATTTATTAATTCACCTATGGCCGACCTGGAGAGGAAATTTAAAGTGTTGGTTACTCCATTCTTGGCCAACTTGGAGAAGGCATTTTTGATAGTACATGATAAGGAGAGGCACGCTAAGGATAAAGAGGGGAGCAGTTAATACAATGTTGCATCAGAATTTGTGCTTCCCTATTATTTTCCTTCTCCTTCACATGCATTGGTTTGAATTATATTGGAGATCCCAGGCCGACCTGGATGGAGTTCATCCATTTAATGAAATTTTATCTTATTTTGAATTCTCCTTGGGCCAACTTGTTTGTGGCTATTTTATTATTGTAAACCCTAGCTAGGCCGACATGCTTTGGGGGTTTTCTATAAATTTGGCATTCTACCTCATTTGTAATAGATAGACAGATAAAAATATAGATATTTTTGATACAAGAGTGAATTAGGCAGTAGTGCAGAGTTAGAAGCTAGTTCATTTTGAGCAAATGTTGTAACACAAAACATTGGAATTGTTATTGATATTGGATGATTCAATACAATTGAAGACATTGTGATTTTTTGGTGATCTCTTTTTTGTTGAATTGTCTTGCATGGTTCTTGTGATTCAATATTTTGAAATTGATCAAGGTTACTAGATGTATGTTAGATTTAGAATTAGACAAGATTCAATGGTGTTTATGGTTTGATGCTTGAAGTGTTGCAGCAATTTTGGTCCATACTTTTTTGCAGCTAGTTGATTGTTAGTTGCTTTGCAAAGTTAGCCTGGACCTTATATTTATTGTGCTTAAGTTCAATTGTGAAGTTTATCCATTTCAATTTCAATTGGGTTGTATTGGATGAATGTTCATGATTTGAAAATCTTAATGCCTTAGAAGATTGCACTATTTCTGTGAGATTGCAGGTTCATCTGGGTTAAGCAGGAATTAGTTTATGAGGGATTGGTCCATTTCATGTATTTCATCATTTGCATTGTTAATCTTAAGTGTAGTTTTAATCTTAGATATCTTTCTGAAACCCTTATCTTTTGTTATATCTTTATCATTTGGGTTAGATTCAGGATTGAAGTATCATTACATTTCCAGATCTGATAAATTAAAAATTTGGTATTTTCTTACATAGTAAGGTCCCTTTGTGATTACCAACATTTTCACATTTATCACTAAGTTGTTTATGCATTGTCAAGACCTGACATTAGATACCTTGGGGTTATCTCTTGAGGCTTGCTGATAGAGATTTACCTTTCAAGAGAGATAGTATTTCATATTCTGTTTGAGTTGTTGGTGTGCAGAAAAAATCATCAACAGATTGGCACTAGAAGGAGGGCTTGAATAAGCAAGCTGGATCAATTTTTGTCTACCATCTCTCCTAAAAGATTTAGAAGAAGAA